>NW_010583666.1:53306-82665 GCF_000705375.1 Tinamus guttatus | reverse complement strand
CTGATTTTTGTGAACTTTGGGTCAGGCCTTTAAAGAACCTTTATGCTAAAATACTGAGATGGTTTTAATGCATTTTGTAAGAGCCCTCTGAAATGCTGAAACTGCCGAACTTTTTTTGTCGAAGACCTCAGTGCTGCCAGCGGGAGAAAGGTAGAAACTTTCCATAGCTAGAGTGTGCCCGTTTTGTTTGGTTGGGTTTCTTTCTGTCTTTGAGGCTCTTCTACCCTGTTTTTCAGTTGCACTTCTGGCATCTGCTGAAGAAGGCTAATAATGACTCCAGTGACAGCATTCAGTTTAAAGCTTGGGGTTCTAGTGTTTTCTGCAGTTTAATCAATTCAATATAGGGGAATCGACACAGCTGCTTTACCATTTCAGTGAATGAATTGCCCAGGCCAGTAATTCCATACGTTTTCTATGCTCTGATTTATACTTCATAATAAATGAAAACAGAAAACAACCAGTCTTGAAAAGAGTTTGGTTAAACTCATTGCAAGTGTCACCAGCAAATGCTACCTGCCTGGTGGTTGTCTCCATCTTTTAACAGCACAAACTGTCTGTTTTACCCGGCTGGTGTTTACAAAGTTTAAAGAAATCGACTGCTTTCAGATTTAAAAATGACAAGGTACTGGAGGTGGGGAGAAGAGGAGACAAGGTTGGAAGGAACATTTTCCACATCCAAGTTTAAATGTGATGGAGCTGAGTCCTTCTGGTTATAAGCTCTGATCCAGAGCCTTTATCGCTACCCCTGGCAGCCGGATGGCCTAGAGGATGCTTCGGGGTGTCCTGCGTGTATCTCGTTGCACAGCTCCACAGGTACCACGTCCTCAAGGAGCTTTGGGAACAGCATATATTGGATTAGCATAATTGTGTGTCCACGTTCAGGTTCAGGCTAATACAGTTCAGTGGAAAAAGGCGTACTGCATACTAATCAATGTAGTTATATATTCATTATATCTAAAGGGAGACATCTGCTTTTGCTTCTTTGCAATGAAGGGAGAAGTCCAGTCCCCTCTTCCCTGTAGCGTTCCCGGGAGAGTGATCTTGCCCTGTCACTGCCACTCACTGTGTTGTCTCCTTGCAAGGAAAGCCAGATCTATTCAACCAGTCAGCAGAGGACTACAAGCACTAAAAGTAGTGGGGGGAAAAAAAAGTGGCTAGTTCTTTGCTAGGTAACTGAGCTGAATTATTTCCATGGGTTTCAGTGAGCAACAAAGGCAGTGCAAGGGACAGGACCGGCTGGAAAGGAGAAGAACTGCCTGCCCATGCTGGAGGCCACAGGCCACTAGCTAGGTGAGAGGTGTGGCTGGACGCTTTGAGTTAACACAGTTTTGTACCAGTCTTGCTGCATTTGCTTTCCTAGTATAGTTAATTTATTAAGGCTGTGGGAAGTTGTCGTTTTTCACATAAAGCTTTCTGGCTGTTTGGAATTGTCTCCTGGCTGGAAATCGCTGTTCCCATGGAGCTGCCAGTCTGTGGGATCACATCCTAATTTTTCTGAGGCAAGAGTGAGGCAGGCTGGTTTGGAGAGTTGCGATAGCTGCTCTGAGATCATCTGAAGTGCGAGGAGGAGCGATTGTTGGAACCGCTCCACAGGCAGACGCATGAGGCCAGTAACCAGCAGAGGGGCTCGAGGTTGGTAACAGGCTTTACTGGCAGGCCAGTTTGAGAAGATGACATATGTTCACAGCCTCCCAAAAAATTGGCATTAGATCCAAAATACCTCATACCCTCACAAAAAGGAGTATTCAGGACTTCTTGAGAGCAGCATGCAGGCTCCTTACATGTATGTCTTGTTGAGTTATTCAGCGTATAAATCATACCTGCCTTGCAGATCCTTTCAGCAATTTGAGTTGTGCCTATCAGTAAGTCTGAGTGCATTTGGGCATGCCAAGAGGGGTCAGGGTGCAAAAACTGGACTTTGGGTTGTGGAATTTGGCTTGCCCGCTGCCTGACGGACTCAGAGAAACTAAGGAATAAGGAGTAGGATCTCACAGGGCGAATCTGGTGGAGTTGTTGAGGAAGGTGGCTGCATTTTTCATGTACAACTGAAGCCCTACCAGCGTGTTATAGCTGGATAAAGTCTACTCCAAAAGAACACTGCAAGAAAGGCTTTTGGCCTTTCGGAGGTGGTCGAGGCTTTCCATGCTGTCTTTCTTTCCTCTCTCTTTTTTTTTTCTCCTGTCTTTCTGTCTTGTTAATTATTAATCCAGTGTGTTGAGAGCTACATTCTTCTGAGAGGCTCCTCCCGTGTTTCCAACCTGGGCAACTTGTCTTGTGTTATTAGTCTGTGGATTAAAATTGCTCCTTCATAAAATATTGCGCTCTGGAAAGGAGCTCAGACAACAGCCTGTACAGAAGGTGTGTCATCCAGCCAGCCCCTGTGGCGTGTTATATAGTGCAAGAACTGCCTTGCCTTAGCCATTATGCTGCATTTTTTAATGACCACTTCAGCATTCAATAAAATGGCCCCAGGTTATTGCGGGCTTTGCGGTCTTTTCCGCACATGCGATTAATCAGAGGGGAAAAATAAATCTAGCATCAGAATGAGTATTTTACTGGAACTGAGTTGCAGTTTCTCTGCATAATTTAACACTTTGGGGAGTGAACGTTCTCTGCTTTCTTGAAATAATTTAGAGGCAGTTTTGAAATAGAACACGTTTGTGTAAACATGCCTTGGGATTAGAGATCTCATACTTACTTTTCTCCAGCATTATGTCTCTGGCTATAGGATGCGCCATACAGTAATCTGTAAACCCTGTTCTGCAAATTTTTCTCTTGTGAATAGCCTCAGAGTAGTCCTCCTGGCATATTTCCTTTTTTTTTGTTTTTCTCATAAATACGGAACAGCAGGATAAAACCCACAATTCTGTACCTGTTTTGCAGATGAGGAACCTGAGGCCAAGTGTGGTTGAAAGTGGCCTCAAGCTCATGATTCACGTCCTGTGATACTCAACACAGAAAGCAGCTGTTACAATACATGAGTTTGCCCCAAACTGTGACCCTCAGAATTGCAGGTAACTTTTGCAAGGGTCCCAAAGTCACCCAGTTAATCTGTGACAGAACTGAATGTATCGGAGTCCTCTCTGGTGTTAGTGGAAAAAAGTCCCTATTATAGACCCTTAGTGAGAGGTCTGCCAGTGATAATATTGATAATACTTTTAGGGATGACGTTTGCAAGAAATCTGCTGTGAAAGTTTTAAATATATTTCAGACTTTTGACACATACTTTTTAGAAATGGCTTCATATTTCCCCCCTTTCTCTTTCGTCTAAGACCAGGTAGTTTATTCAGGCCCAACTTTTGCTGATTGGTTTGAAAAGCCCACTGATTCCATCTAAGGACTGGAGGATCTTGCAGCTTGTGCCACAGCAGCAGAAGCTTATTCTCAGGCAGCCAGTTTTAGTTGGGGTCTTTAAAGGTACCTTGTATCCTCAGCAAAACACTAAAATCTGCTCTCCTACATGCACTTGAAGGAGAGGGAAAAAAAAGAAAGTGCAGCTGTAATAAGTTTTATATCTATGTCTTCTGTATCAGTAAAAAAGGTTTCTCAAGTAAATCAACTGCAGTGTTTTTGTTTAATGTGCTCTTAAAATTAGGGTGCATTTATTTTGCAGTTAAATAAAACCTGTTAGGTGGCTCAGGGTGCAGGTTGCTATGCTTTAGACTACAGTAGTTTACGCTCCTTTGCCAGTGACCTCTGCTTTTACTCGTGTATTATCTGTGAGCGAGAAGTTTTGAATTTCTACGGGACAGAAAGTCTCATGGCTTAGTACAAAAGCTCATTTTTAGACTTCTGGGAGGGGGGTGTTTTTTCCCAGTGTCAAGTGGCGTCCTGATGCTACCCTGGAGTGAATGGAGCGGTGCTGGGTTACTCTGGAGAGCCCTTTGTGTCATGTGTTTGGAGCTGCACAAAA
This sequence comes from Tinamus guttatus, assembly GCF_000705375.1. The sequence continues at coordinate 78,752 of NW_010583666.1, read as the reverse complement.
ATAAGAGCCCAAAGCGAGGGCTGGCAAGTGCAGCCTCTGGCTGGCATTGTGGTTATATCCCATGTGGAAGTTTGGGACCAAAGTAGGCTTAACTGGAACTGAAAGGGCAGCGATCTAAGCCTGTCACCTGAAAATCCCTTGTTCATCTGCCACTGGGTACCGGAGGTGTCGGCGCTTGCTTGTCGCTGCCCTCCTGGACTGCATGGGCAGAAGCCCTCAGCCCAGTGGGCTCAAGACGCAGCGTGTCCAGCAGTGCAGCAAAGCAGCGCCCATCTGGGTCACCCTGGCACTTCCCTGCTTCCTCTCCCTGCTCCACACAGGCTCCCTGGAGGGGCTCCCTGTTTTGCTCTTCTTCCCCATTTTGTGCCTCTCTGAGAGGCATCCAGGGCTGGCTACCCATGGTACGGCCCTGGATATGTTAGTGTGTGGTTCTTGGAGAGTCCCAGAACTAAACCACAGGATTGGTTTTGGCTACGAAATTATCAAAATTAGGATTTTTTAGCTGGGAACACAACTGCTATTGGCAGTAGGTTTTCTTGATGCTACTTGATTGTGAAGCAAGTTAGAGCTCTGCCAGGAGTGAATTTGGCCTAATGTTTTCAGTAAACCTCACAGCTGACAGTAAAATGCCACCAGTCAACACCCTAGTTTTGCCTGGAAAAATATTGCTAATAATGTGGCAAAAGGTGCTTGTGTGTGGCAGACCAAACCCCCTCCAAGCTATCTGTGTACATGAACAGACCAAGAAAGAGGAGCCCATTTTACAGAGGAAAGAAGAGCTCTTTCTGGGCAAATGGTGCCTTGCATGATTGATGGAATCGCATGGGTGCCTGACCTGGCTGCACGCGTGTTCTTGGAGCACAAATTCTCACTCAGTCAGATCTGAAACTCATTTTCTGTAAACGCTTACGTGTGTGACCAGGGAAGTGCACTGACTCAGTGCTCCTGCACAGGCACCTCAGAGGTTGGCAGGAACCTACTGCAAAGAAAGGAGTGACCGATGAGGGAGACGAACTGAACGCGCTGAATATTGTATTTGCCATTCATCCCTTACTATTGGCACTGGCACTTGCACGAAAAGTGCAGGGACAAGAAATGCAGAAACAAAGTGGTGAGACTGCGACGCAGGTGACAGGTCCTGACTGCTTCCTTAGTTCACACATATGGAGAGTTAAGGCTTGCAATTTCACTCGTGTAGGTGCTGTTCTGCAATATGCTGTCCCTCATCAAATGGTGGAGTAATGAGAGAATGACACGCTGGCAGCTCTTATCTCATGGCTCTCTGAAACTTTATTGTGGGGCTGTAGCAGAGCTACCGTGTCATCTTGGGCAAGTGATTGGAGCTTGTGGTGCCTTGGTGTCCCCAGCTGCAAGGTGGAGCTAACAACTTCTGCACAGGGTGATTTGGCATCGGAAGAAAAGCTTACAAAAGTAGCTTGAGAGTGTTTGTTGAAACAGCCCACCTATAAAATTGCAAAGTATTGTTCTGGGCAATTGTTTGTGAAAGTTTGGAAAGGCAAATCCAGGCCCGTTTATTAGAGTCAGAACATGAACCCCAGATTGTAGCCAGTATCCATAGTCTCTGTAAAATACCTGGTGTTTTACATACATTATTACTGAAAACATGTCTGCTGGCACACTTCCCTGTGCAGCCGTGTCCAGTAACAGCTAGGTCATTAGCACAGAAGGTCACAAATGCAGGGAGTATAAAACACGTCATCTGCTTTTAACGTCTCTTCTACTCGGTCCACTTGGTATTGTGGGGTGAATAGAGCTGACTTTTCCTTCCCTCCTTTCCTCTGTCCATCCATCCCGCTGCTCACATGTCTAGTGAATGTAGTTTTGGTGGGGGAGCAGCCTGTTGCCGAGTTCATTCGAAAACTTTAATTCAAGGTGTGTAAAAACTTTTGGAAAAGTTAAATTCTCACTCAGATTTTGAAATACTGGGGTTTTTTTTGTTTTTTTTTTTTGGTTTGTTTTTTTGTTTGTTTGTTTGTTTTGTTGAGAATTACCAAAATGAAATAATAGCAAGGTTTTAGCACTCTGGAAGCAAAAACCTTTATTTTGAGAATTTTTTTTAGAGGTTTCTTTGGCCTAAATTGAAAGTATTTTTTATACATACAGATAACAACCTGGAAGACATAGCAATCGGTGTGAGTTGCTGTGAAATCAAAAGGTGCTTGTGCCTGTGCCAAGAGAAAGCAGAGCTTTTCATAGCCTGAAAATAAAAGCTGACTCAAACCAGAACCTGGGATCCAAATACTTAATGCTTTGGAGGGCTTCCGAAATCTAAGCATTGCTACTGCAGACTTTTAAAAAACCATGTGAATTGCCTAAAGCCTTTTTTTTTTTTTTTTTTTTTGGACATCTGACTCTCTTTTCCTCACCCTTTTGCTCTGATTCCTTTCCAATAGCTGCAGTGGCCACCCGCAGAGTTGCTTCCTCCCAGGTGGGTTTTGCAGAAGTTGGGAAGTGAGGGGACTTGTTCTGTGCACAGGAAGGTCCCTCTGTACCTTTTCCTGCAGAGTTTTGTGTGTTTCAGTTTTAAATGGAGGCAGCAGCGAACAGAAGGTACGGACTATCTTTCTTTTCTCGTTATCTGTTTGAAAGTGTAATCTAGGCATGATAAGGGAGAGGACTTTGCAGAACAATTCTCTCACGGGGGCTTCAGAGTCTCCTTAGCACCCAGGCCATTCTCTCATGTGCTTCACTTGGGGATGTGCAATGGGAAAATGCCTTTGCAGACTTTGCTGTAGTTTTGGGCGCTAAAAGGAGAGTGGATGTTTGACTCCAAAGTGGAGAAGGTTGCACTGGAAGCGTTTGCCGCCTCCTTTGGGTATAGTCCTCCTGTGTTAATCTCTGCTTAACATCAGACCTGACATTCGTGGGCACCGCAGTGGTTTAGAGCAAGGGAGGCACCTAGATAGAGAGCCCACCTCACACCTGGAACGGGTCAGGGGAAATCCTTTTAGCTGCTTGAGGTTCACATGGAGGTATTATGTGGTAAAACCAATGGCATTGAAACACCTTCTGCTTTCTTAGGCGCAGCAAGGGCTGTTTACAGCAAAGATTATAGACCGTGGAAAATTGATTCAGGGAGCATTGACCTTGAATCACACTGTATTACTTCACTGAAATCATCATAGGACCATTAGGGTTGTCTTGAACGTGTGTGTTTTCAGTGCTGCAAAAGGCGTGAAGAGTCTTTGCCTACCCCATAGAGAATTGTCAGCAAAAATCTGCTATCCAGATAAATTTCCCGTTAATAATTTCCCGTTAACACCAGTGTGTACCCCCCCCTTTTTTTTTTGGTTCTTTTTTTTTGACAGATTGAATTATGTAACTTCGAAGAATGAAGATGCACTGACCAATGGGCTCTGCTTTGGTGGTGTGGCATAAATCAGCTTTTCCAGGGAGAGTTGTGCTGGAAGGAAGTGGGAAGTTATTCCCACACATCCACCCAGAAACTCCTGCTTTCCTGTAGCTGTGCCAGCTCCTTTTCTAATTGCAGACCAGGGCAAAAAGGTAGTGCTTTCACAATTAGCAGTTGTAAACAGGCACGATCCAAGGATTGGTTTTCACTCGCGCAGAGTTCTATTTTATGCCTAATTTACATATGTAATTGCCTGTGCAATTGCATGTATAGGCTGAGAGATAAACGTGTGCTTTCTAAAATCTATGCCATAAGGTAAATTTTTGCTCCGAGCGAAAGCCCACGCTTCTTCACAGAACACGTACAAGTTCTGCAGGGATTAGTACCCAGTACTAATCATGTTTCCCTGGAACCTCATGTGGTGGACGGCTTTAATGGCCAGGGATGCTCTACTCTGTGCTGGCCCTTCCCTCCTAGAAAGGAGCTGATTACCTGCACAGGTCACACCATCAGTCTGGTGGAAAAACAGATGAACTCTGTCAGGATTTGAGGTAGATTCTTTCCGTTCTTTGGACGCAGGCAATGGTGGATATGGCTGTTGAGTCTAATCATTTTTCTTTTGCTGTTGCAATTAATATTGCTTTTAGAGATGAGCTCAACTGCAGATTTTGTTCTCAACTTCCCCAGTATCGTTGAGGAATGCAGAATAAAGTGCTTTGGGCAGCCTATCACCATGAAAGGTGTAGATCAGAGAACAAAATGGAACAGTGTGTTTAAATATAGGAGATGATATACTGGATTCTTTGTCCATGTTAAGAGAAATGCTGCTGTATGAAAGTGTGGAAGATGGCACTGATGAAGGAGGAAAGGATGGTGCTGTAGGTTGGGGGACTGATGTGGTCTTTGCATAGTCTCCGAATATTTAGCATGGAAACAAAAATAAATGCATCAGGAGACTGTATGAGTTTCCAGGAGACAATTAGATGAAAGTACAAAAATTCAGAAATTAAAGAGACCTTCTTCAGGGCTGAGGTTCTCCTGTGGAAACCTCATCAGAAGGTTCACAGAGACTTCCTCATGTTCTGCCACAAGCAGGTCATTTTTCCAGCCCTAATTTAGGTGAGGCCATGTACGTGTGTGTGCAGCTGCCCCCATGGCCTCTCTGCTTCCTTGTACGTCTGTGGTGAGCAAGGGTAGTCGCTGCCTCCAGCTTAACAGCTGGGAACGGGCGCGCAAGCCTGGAGTCACCACAAAACCTCTCTGAAGTCGCTGGAAGCTCATAGAAGTAGGACCTTGCTTGCCTACCTGTGATCATAGCCTCCAGTACCTCATTGATCATGGAAAAGAAAATGGAATGCAAGTCTCTATTTTTGCCCTCTGCCCTCTTGAGTGGGGTGTGGAAGGCCATAAATTCAGCAGAGAGAAATACAGGAGGATGGGAGGCCCTGGGAGGTTAGAGCAAGCGGCCTGTGATCTGTTTGCAGCTCAGATAGGCACTTTATGCCTATTCAAGAAATGTAAATTCCTGTGCCTCATTCTTCTATACTGTGGGGATAATAGTATTTTCTCCGTTGCAGAACAGTGATCTGTAGTGCTCGATGGCATGCCATCAGAGTTCATGTTCCTGTGTGTGTACATTAACTCATATAGCTCCAGGGATGTACTCTGCACTGTGTTTTGCATGGGCCAAGTTGTCTGAGCGTCATTCACCAAGGCAGGGTCAGAGCTGCCCAGCCGGATTCCCCCTAGATCTGTAGGGCAGGAACCCAGAGGAGCAGGAGTTATAGCAGGGCTGGCCTTTGCAGCTGGGCGCCAGCTGCTGGTCCTAGCCGCCGGTTGTAGAAGGAAAGAAAGGGCTGGTAAAGGGCTCTGTGGTGCAAAATGAGGAGGTCTCAGTACGCGTTTGCCTCCTGCGAAGCACATCCTTTTGCTCCTCAAGGAAGGCAGAGCCCTGTCTAAACTCGAAGCTGTCCTGGTAAAGGCAGAGGCTGTCCTCTGTGAGGCAGGTAAACAGAGGGAGAACAGGGAGCCCATGCTGTCTGACCATGAACTGACTTTCCCTTGCTGGGGAGCCTGTGCCTGACATATGCTGGCATCTGTAAATCTCTGTTTTTGCAGATGTATTACTTCAGGAGATGCAGACGAAAGTTTAATTGATTTGTGTAAAGTCTAGGAATCTTAGATTAAAAAAATGTTCCTGAAATAATGTCATTATCCATTTTTACTGTCAAATCTTGTTTCCTTAGAGACTCAGAGGGCTGACAAACTCTTTTTAATGTGACACTTGATTTTCACATCTCTCCCTGAAGATCTGAAAACAGATTATACGTTCATTGTAATTATGAGTCAGCCTTTACTGATGGTGACTCAAATACGCAACTCTGGCACCTGTTTCATGTCTGTCTGGGTTTCGGATAGTGCTGATGGTGGCACGTAGAGCAAAGGTAAACATGAAAGCGTTCCTTCCCAGAAGCTATTTGCTCAGCGTGTTGGATGATAATAAAGAACAAAAGCTGCTACACAAAGGTGCTTACAAAATTGCAGCTACAGTAATGGGGCTTTGAGGTGGGTGCCTCATATCACTGGCTTCGCTGAAGGAGCGGCCTTCGGACTGGTTGCCAGTGGCTCTGTTTGTCACTTCCTCGTGTTTTGGCTGTTTTATCCACGTTCGGTGGGGGATGGAGGAGGAAGAATTAAGTTGGTTAATTGCATTAACGCTAGTGAGGCACCTTGTGAATGAAAAGTGCTATGTAAATGTTTGATGTTGTTGTTATCAAGGGGGGAAAAAAGAATTACTCAAGTGAGGGAACTGTTCTGTGTCTTGGCCAGCCGTGCAGCTACAGCTCTGTCAAGGGGCTGAAAATCAAGGCGCCACTCTGCACTTTTAAGCAAGGAGATATCTACTATAGAATCTAGGTATATAATATTCTCTCTTAATTTACTCAAATTTAGGGTGCACACCTGCAAATAACACCCCCAAGAACAGAATTGGTAGATAAGCCATCTCTCCCCACTGAATATTGCAGTTGGTCCTGCCAGGTGAGAAAAGGCATATTATTCCTTCTCAGGAACAGCTGTGAAACATAAGTCCTGGCAATGAAAGATTGGTATTTCCAAAGAGTTAGAGTTGGAGGAAATAAATTTCAAAACCGATTCTTTAATAGGTAAGAGATCCGTAATGGCTTAAAGAAGGACCAGGATTGGAGAGGTGCAAGCTGGGAATCCCTGCCAATGCCCAGGCAAGCCCCAAACAACGATAACACCACAAACATGGTGCAGTTCTGCCGCCTGCAAATGCTGTCTGAGGGCTGGAGCATGCATAGGGATGGACTTCTAGTCATGTGGGTTAAGAGTGGATCTACAGCTTACCAGCTTATGGGGGGAGGAAGGGAGGAAGAGGATTTCAGGAGTTCATCCCGAGATAAAATTTTCTTTATCTTTTCTGTCACCTCTTTATAAAACTTAATAGCATGTTATATGTTCTGGATTTTATATGTAGATGTTCTTTCTTGCTTTTACCTAACTCTGGCTTCCATTAAATACAACTACAAGGCAAAGGTCTGACATGAAGACATACCCTACCTGCATGAGTCGCAGTCTTCAATTCAGGATGCTAGAATATTGTCACTGTGCCCAACGGCTCTAAACCTGTCTGCAGGATATCGAAAGCTCCCCAGTGTATCTGCAGTGATCAACTGGGGCCTGTTATAGTTCAGGAATCTGTGCAGAAGTGTTTTCTGGTGGCTAGCATTAATTGTGATAGAAGAATAGTAGAAGCCAAAAGCTATGGAAGGGATTTTATGACCGTGGTAGGGTTGCGTAGGGCCTGTGTTTGTTTGCCAGTTAGTGTGAATCACAGTCTAGTCTTGATAAGTGCAATGAAAGCTGTAGTGTTTTGATAACATGGTGGGAAATTTACAGTAGTTTCGTTTCTCCAGATTATTTTGGTTGTAGGTGTATGTTAGCATAAAATACAGCTTCAAGAAGAAGCATCCTTGCTGGCTGGAGGGGCATAGTCAGGCAAGAAACCTTTGGGAGAGAAAGGTTTGCTGCTGCTTAGCCTAGGATGTGTTTGGTTTGGTTCTTCAAGGAACAGAAGATGTCATCTTCTGCTCCAGTGTGTTAAAGAGTATTTGAATTTGGAGGAAATACCCACATGCATCAGTTCAGGCTGGGGACTGACTGTCTGGAGTCAAGCAAAGGGTCATAAAGGTGATAAAGGAGTTGGAGCATTTCTCATGTGAGGAGATGCTGAGAGAGTTGGAGTGAGACAGCTCAGGAGGATCAAAAACATGAAATACTGGAAATTTTACTTAAACATAAGGAAAAAGTTTTTAACTATAAAGGTGGTCAAGCATTGGAACAGGTTGCCTGTAGAGGTTGTGGAGTTTGCATCCTTGGAGATGCTTGAAACCCATCTGGACATGGTCTTGAGCAATCTGCTGTAGGTGCCCTGTTTGAGCCAGGCCAGTTGGGACAGATGATATCCAGAGGTCTTCCAACCTCAATCATTCTGGGATTTTGTCCAGGGGAAAAGATGGTGGTCAGCCACGATTGGAGATACACAAAAACGCCTGCAGCTAACCTGGCCGGTTGTGTGGCAGAAGGAACCAAAATCAAAGCAGGCAATGACGGAGCCTTGAGCTACTCCAGATCTTTTCTCTGCAGGGAGGGAAAAGCAGATGCCCAACAAGAGGCCTCAGAAAGGAGGTTCAGGAGGTGAGTGGAGCTGTGGGAACAAGGACAAGGAGCCAGACAGGCCAAGTGGGACACGTTGCAACAGAGGCAAATTAGCATCAAAGCCTGGCAGGAGCAGCTCCTCCGTTGCATCACCGGCACATTGGGGAGCGCACTGCAAGGAAGGCTCCCGTTGGGCTCATATCTTCCATCTTTCCAAAGGCTGAGTGGTGGCTCCAAGTGATGGCATGGCTCTGCTGGGGAGAAGGGACATGTCTGGCTATTTTTAGCCCTCTGAGTCCATGATGAGTACTACTTAGAGAAGCTCTCTTTGTGAAAAGGACATTTGGCCAGACGGTCTAGAGCTTCAAGAAGCAAAAAAATAGGAGTATCTTGGAAGTATATATTAGATTTCATAACTAAGCTAAGAAAATAATTGATAATGAGAGAGCCATGAGGAATAATGCATTTGCCTGAAGGGGGACAGGAAGGAAAGAGGACTAAGGTTAAGATACTTTTCTGAGAAAAGCCCCAAAGAGCAAGGACCCCATGCTGTTTCCTTACCCTCTGTGTGTTGTTCACAAGCTGTAGAGACTTCCTAATAAACACAGTCCGACATCCAGTGCAAGAGCACATCCTATTTATTCAGACTGTTTTCAGAAAGGAAGGTGTCAGGCTGGGAAGATATATTAGCTTTCATATTTCTCCTGCTTACCCCCAGTTTATGTTTGGAGGAGTCATTCAAATCGAAATCTCCTATTTCTGCCTCTTCCTCTCCCCTTATTGCCCCCCAAATCATTAACCTTTCGTTGATTTGGAGAGTATTCTTATCATTTCCCACTGACTGGCTAGGTTCAGTCACCTCCTGATCTTGATGCCTGGAAAACTGCTACCCCAAAAAGCATAGGCTACTCTTCTCCTTTGTCAGTAAAGCGATGTGCTGACTTCAGTGTGGGACGTGTCCTCCCTGAACCTGCGGATGGGTGACCTGATAGCTGAACTTCATCCAAAAGACCCCTGAGATGCAGCCTTTGGCTGAAACTGTGTCCCTGGCAGTCAGTCACCGTGGTTGACAGAGGCCATAGGGCTGGAGGAGCCTCAGCTTGCTGTACAGGTGGGCTGTCTGCAGTTAGATGGGTCTCAGAATGAGCGTCACACTTTGCGCGGAAGCACGAAATAGAGGACGGAAAGTTCCTCATGTCGTGGAGACCCCAACAGCTAATTAACAGTAATGATATTCTCCAGATCAAGTCCTTGACCACAGCCTAGCCTTCTGGGCAAGACTTAGGGAATCCAAGGGAACACAAGGCAGCTCATTGAGCTCAAGTATGCACACATGGAAAACTGCCACCAAAGCCATCCTTTTTTTGTACTAAAATCATTTCAGCCTACTGAGAAAAACTTAATTCTTCCCATATACGCATCAACAAACAAGTCGATCCCACCCACGAGTATGCAAACAAGTGTGTAAGTTACGCCAAGTATTTCTCCTTCTGGCTGCCAAGTCAGAAAGGAAGGTTGTTGCTGTGACTTCTATTTTTAAATGCTTGGGAGGTGTTCCAATACTACTGCTAGGGGGACTGTGTAATACCTAGACTCAGCTTGGAAGAGCTCCAAGAGTGGTGTGAGCACGAGCTGGAAGAGCTGAGTGCTGAAATTCTCCATCTAAATGATATTCCAGAACTGTACCTCGAGTGAGTGCAACCTTCTCGAGCTCAGCTACCTTGCTGGTTACAAGCAGGCTGAAAATATCCTAGCCGCTTTCCCACAGCCTTGTTGCGTGCGAAACCCAGCCCATTAAACCACAGCCCAAACTTTGCCCGCTCATCTTACCCTCTTCTATTTCGGGCTGCGGCGAAGGTGTCGCTTCTTTGGGAAGATGCTGGAAGAAAAGGCCTGTTGTTTGGGACGGGAGGCGCCTTGCATGACATGCTGCACGAAGGTGTCTGCTGCGAAGGGTGGATGTGCAGAAATCGTAAGTTGGGTGTGTGCAGAAATCATGAGTTGCATGGGAAACCCAGCTGTGGGGAGAAGGAGCTGGTGAGGAGAGGGCGATGGTGGATGAGGATGAGAGAGGTAGGCATGGAGGAACAGGGACCAAGACTTCGCCCCTCCAGCTGTTGATTTGGCCCAGCTCTGGCATGAAATTGCACCTTCAGTAGACCTCAGTAATCTGATCCAAATGTTTGGTGGCTTTGCTGGTACTGAGAAAAGGGACTTTTATAAGCTAATTTGTGATCGAAGTTTATTGAAGGATAGTAACTGTTTCAGTGAGAATTGAAGTTAGTGGCAGTGATTGGGCTTACAAAAATCACTGTTGGATATAAAGCACTTCAAGCTAAAGTCAAGATCATCCTTTGGTCAGCCTAGGAGGATGTGTTGCACTTAACCACTGGCTTGATCCCGCTGTTAGAGCTAGATCTGCAGGGCCAAATGAGCTGAACTGAATGCAGACCCTGTGCGGGGAGGTAAGTCTGTCAAGATCCTTTCTGTTCCTTAAAATTTTGCATGGCTCAGGTCAAGGTCAGGGTATTTGATTCAGTAGCTTCTTTAAAATGGTCTTGTACAGCTGGTTGTACTGCAGGAGATTCCTCAGGCCTGGGCCAGTTAAGAGTCCTAAAGAGCTTCCTGGTCTGTGCTGAGAGCCAGCAAAGGGAACCATCTTTATACCAAACCTGGGTATGCCTAATGTCAAGAAACCTCCAGTGACTCTTTTAGCAGAGCCCTTTGCCTTGCTGGTGCTACACAAAGTGAGTAGCACTAGGAGCCAGAGCTGAACTTGGCCCATGGCGCTAACAGGAACCAAAGTCACAGAAAGGAGGTTGTGCAGCAGAAGCAAGCAGAGGGTGCAAGTGAAGACCAGAAATGAACCTTCCTGTTTGCTTTGCCTGCTCCACACTTTCCCTGACCCCTCAACTAAGCCCCCTGTGGCTTAGCGCCTAGTCTCTCTGGAACCACTAATTTAAATCCCGGCAGGGTTGATTCAGCCCCTCTGTAATTTTGAGGCTGAATGAAACTGTAAAACCAAAGATTTTGTGGCAAGGTTTTTGCCCCAGTGTCCTTGACCAAAATTATCCCAATGCTTTCTTGTACGTGGCATGCTGAGCTGATTGCTGTCCTCTCAGCGGCTCTTCATCTTTCTAATGTATTAGTTGCATTAATAACTCTAGTGCTGTGGTATCGCTGAATGAGCCACGTGTTTGGAGGGAGGTAGGGTATATCCACATCTTCAGTGCGTGCTAATTGCTGCAATTTTAGTGCCATTGCTGGAGTTACGATGACTTATATGAGCTGCTCGTTAGCATTAAAATTCACAACGGTGCCTTGACTTCCATGTTTAAGGATTACTAGTTGATATAGGTGAGTATGAAAAAAGCCTGTGGGAAATTAAAAAAGGATAAATCTGAATATTTTTCATTATCTGTCCAGCTGAAAGCAGGTTGAATTATTTTTAGTTTTGTTTTGTTTTGATATGGAAAGAAAAATAAAGGGGTGTCAAAATGTGTCCCCACCCATGCTTTTAAAACTCTCTCTCTAACTTTCCAAACTTAAGGACAACCTTATGTTTTTTCTTCAAAAAAACTAGAATATTGCTAAAAATATGCTTGACCTGAAAGCTTTGACTGCCAAGATTCAAGCCTTCAAGCATGCTTTTATAGCCAAGTTACAAATCCATGAAAAATAGATTTATCATCTAAGTATAAATTAACTTGAACATCTCTAAGCCAAGATCGACATGATTCCTTTATGTTTCAAAAGGAAATGTCTGTTGCCCCCCCTCTTCCTCCCAACTATTATAAATGGTGTCTACAAAAGCTAGATATAGAGACAAATGCTTCTCAAAAATAACGCAGGTTGTTAAAAAATAAAGCTCTCTAGCATAAAAATACTCAAAGGAACTTGTCCTTCATTTCTTTTCTCCAAGGGTCTTCCATGCTCTAAATAATAAAAACTAACTCATGATCTTGCTAAATACAGTTGTCAGTAAGTGCACTCTGGAGCAATTGCAGCAGCAGCAGCGGCATTTAGCTTGTTGCTCAGGGGTCTACTTAGTTACTTTTCTGCAAATAAAATTTCAGCCCTGTGGGGCTAGGATGTCACTCTCTAGGTCTGCGGGACTGCTGGTGGGAAGTCCACATCCCTTTTTGGATGTCCCTACCTCCAGTGGGTCCATAGGCTGAGACCTCTTGATACCTGGTGCGTTTCCAGCACATGCAGCTCTCCTTGCAGTAAGCACCTCTGGTGTCCCAAGCTAGCTCACGTGTGACCCTGACTTCAAAACCCACCTCAGTCAAAACCAGCTGTGTTTGGCAGGGCTAGGTAGCTCACACTGCCCTTGTTGCTCAAGTCCCCAGAGTCCAGCTGGGCTCCATCAGTGAGCGCATGGTTCGGACGTGACCTGTGCCGATTCCAGTGCCACCCGGACCATCAGGACTTCTGGCCCATCCAGCACTCCTGTCACGCCACGCTCTACCCTCCCCCTTTGCAGAGCCCTCCTGGCTGCTGGTTCCCCGTCCTTCCTGCCAGAGCCCTCCCTCCTCCAAAGCCCTTTTCCCACTCGCACAATCCACAACTTCCAAAGTCCGTCTGCAGAGTCGCCCCAGAAGCCCCTGCCTCTCCTCGCTATACGTTTGGCCACTATATGTTCTGGCACTGGCTCTGTCTGCCCGCTGACCTGCTGCTGTTAACACAGGGCCAGGCTCGGCCCTAAATGCCAAGCCCGTGGTCCTGCTCCTGTGGAAATTCAGAAAACCTGGCTCAGCCTGAACTCTCTGCAGGTCTGCCCAAGGCTCTGAAAGAAGGAGAGGTTTCCTCCTTTTTTGGAGGAAAACTCAACCTGTAGTGGCTCTTTTCAAGAGGCAGGTTTGTTTGCTGGGAGCAGCCTTTGGGACCTGTGAAAGCTGTAAGTATTTCTCTCTCTCTTTTTTTTTTTTTTTTCCCATCACAATGGCTTCAGCGTAAAACTGTTTATATTTTAGGTATTCCCATAGCAACATCTTGTCAGTATGATTTTTGCTAAAAAAAGCTGTATTTTATCTGTGGTATTTACAGTAAAGTCTATAAAATATCCCTCATGGAAGGCATTTCCAAATGCCTGTGAAAAAAATAGGGAAATCAGGACTGATGGCATTTTATACAGCTGGGTAAAATTACTAGCACAAAGTTAAGGGTAAAGTTGGTAGCACAAAAAGAGAGAACAGACAAAATAGATTTTTAATGTAAAACTTCTGAAGAATTAGTAAACAATTCAAGAGTGCAATTACAGTGGAAATCACTATCTCCATCAAGGAGATAGTGCACATATTTCACTGTCTATTCTATTTCACTATTCAAAGCTATTTTTCTATGTCCATCTGTCCATGTGGTGTTAGCAGAGGCCGGCTTGGAAATGAATCAACTTAAACCACAAGAAAGGCACTTATAGTGTGCAATAAGGGTGTTCACGTGGGCAATTGAACCACAATAACTAAATTCACGCCCCAGCCTGGGTTACAGCAGCTTCCCCAAAAAGCAGCGTGTGTTTTTTTGCAAGGCAGCTTGCAGTTGAGGAGCGAGGCCGGAAGGACTCCCAGGATGGAGACGTGGTCGGTGTCACTCACAGGCTGCAAGAGCTTGAAGTGATAGAAGAGGAAATGACTCAGGCTGAGAGAGGAAAATCAGCCTATGGTACTGCTTGCTAAAGGGAGTAGAGGGGGAAAAAAAAACCCTCGTAACATCACCAAGTCAGTGCAAAATACTAAGATTTCCAAGGAGTCATCTTCCTGGAGATCAGAGGGTCCTGTATTTAGGGCATATGTGGGCAGCAGCTGTGATCTTTTTTTCCCCATCCTTCCCTCCCTTTTCCTCTTCTCCCACTCACTCTTTTCCTTGTCTGCAAACTCTGGAGGTCCAGAGAAACCTCCTACCCCATTAGAGTCTGCAGAAGGAAATACCTGCAAACGAGATGCTATGAAGTCCATACACAGCCATGTGCAGCCTTCCCTATAGTAATTCTTCAGTTGTGGAGCTGACCTTCAAGTTATGCATTCGCTGTGCACACAGAACATAAAATTTGGAAATAAAAGTGTAAGCAATATAATTGTTATTACTCATACCAATTTGTAAATGCACAGCAGCAGCATAACCGCTTACATCAGCCTGAGACAATAAGCTGAAATCAGAAATGTCTTTAAATGGGCAAAGCCAGTCCAAAATGTAATTTGTAAAATCCCTTCGCACAAAGAGATTTCAAAGGCACTGATGCACACTATGCACCGAGCCACATTTCACTCACTTTTGATGAATGTAGTTGCATCAGAAACAGAGCACATTTTGAAAAAGACCTCATTCATATTGTGTAAACTTTGCAAACTTCACAACACACAGCAGCTTGGAACCTGCAGCAAAGGTATTTTTTTTTTCCCTAGCTGAGGTTAAATGGGCAGAGTGAATTTATTAGTTGAAGTTTGGGCAGGATTTTGAGGTTACCATTGCACCTTTTAAGTATAGGCTAGGAAGGAGGATTTAGGTAAAGGTACAGTGATTTTGTGTAGAAGCCATAAAGGGGTGGAGGACAAATAAGGAGTTATTTATTGCTATTTATAGGTAAGAGCACGCAACTTTGTTGAACATAAGTTTGAAAATTATCCTGCTCGTGTTAGGTTTTGTAACACGGGCTTCTTCCTCAGGTTTCTGAGCTACTTGTTTGCTGTAAATATGGAATGTTTATTTTGTCCCAAGTTTTCTCTGCTTTTCATGCTTGTTTTCATCACAAGTTTACCAGAGGAGTACACTTTGAAAAAGCGTATTTGAAAAAGACAATAGCATCTCTTAAGGGGTGAGTAGGGAATCCTGATGTGACTTCAGTAAATGCTACACAAAATATTTCAAACATTTGTGAGAACCACTTCTTGAAATGCTGCTAAAGAAAAGATACATTCCTACCCTGCCCCCACATCGCTAAAACTCTGCTTTGCTAAGTTAAACCTTTGTCAATTATACATTCAGTGTAGGATTTGAGTACTTCAGCTTAAACCAAAGCATTGAAAATTGAAATAATAAAATTCCTTCTCTCTTTTATAGAACAGCTTGCCTGAATAAAAATACATGCCTCTTATTCTCTATAAAAAAATCTCATTTCCACAATCTAATCCTCTACTTTCGTTACAGCCAGATCTTCCCTCAAGCCCTGCTTCTGCCATAGCACAAGAGCTAGACACACGTGTTTCAGAAGAGTGGCAGCAGTTAAACAGTCGCGAGTGAAACCTTCCTTCTTGTTTCGCTATGACCGTGTCCACTGGTGTGCCCATATCCTGTCAGCTGCAATATTTGGATCTAATTAGGATGTGTGTATCTATTAGTATAGGTGGAACACATTGTATGTATGTGTGCACGTGCATCTGCATATAGGCACCTCTGCTCTGCAGTCAAGGGGAGGCGGTGGTATAAACAGCACTGCCTTTTCTAGGCTTTCTGCTGGCACCTGCCTCTGCGGTAGTCGATTCCTTCTCCCTTCTGCCTTTACCGTGTTGCTGGGCAGGCACTACGTTCATCCTTGTTTGAACAGTGTCTTGCACAATCGGTCTTCTGAATAAGATTTTACTCCCTGATTACTGCAAGCTACTGCATGTGATTGATGGACGTTTATTACTCACCTAGCCAGTCTTTATCTGGTTTCTCTTTAAAACAAGGAAACCGTAGAACAGAAGAATAGGCTCCAAGTCAGCTGGACTGTATTTCTGTAGAAGCTGCAAAGATGGATAACGCTACAAAGTTCAGATGCTAATGTGGACTTACATTTTCCAAAAGTAAGTTTTAACACAATCAGATTTTCTTCCAAATTAAAATTAAAAAAAAAGGAAAGAAAAAAAGAAAACAATCACCCTCCCCCAAAATAACAGGAAATCATTGGCTTAAGCATAATAGAAAAATGAAGTTCCAGACTGATTGATCTCCCGAAGCTCAAGGAAACTTAGATTTGAGCTTCTTTGAGGCGCTTCTCTCTGTCAAAAGGAAAGCCTTGATAAGACTGTAAGAGTGATGTAAGATGATACTGGTTCCATAAAAGCAGGAGCTGGAGAAGTATCAGGGAGCCATGCAGACTAAAGAAAAAAAAAAAAAAAGAGAGAGAGAGAGATTTGCAAAAGTAAGTCAGAAATTACTCTTTCATTTAGGAATCTCAGTGGCAAGGGGGAATTTTCATCTCAAAGAGCGCTATTGAGAAAAAGAGCAAGCTAAGCTCATTCCCTGCTGCCTTCTGTCAGCCTGACTGTAGGCTCTCAAAAACCGTTTGAAATCATAAGATCGTCCAGCTTTGAGATGATGCAGCAAGAATGAAATGGAAGAGTAGAAGGCAGACAAGGGTGTAAGGAAGTAACCCTGCACAGCATCGTTTAACTGCCAAGAAAGCGTGAGTTAAGTGACTTAAATGAACAGGGTATCCAGGAGTTGTTTTTATTATGGGAAATGTGAGAGAAAAAAGCAAGAGAGAGGAGAGAAAATTTTACTGCCTTTCTTATAGCCCGTTCCCCAGAAATCTTTGTTCTATTTTTCCACAACCACAAGCCCTGCATAAACATCAGCATCCTCACTAATTATGTATGTCAAGGTGCTTCGAGAACTGCCTGGAGGCCAAATATATTCCCTGGTGCCCTGAAGCCTCCGTTCCAGGGTCCCTCCCTCGCCGTAATTGCAGGGTGAGGGCAGGGGCAACAGTCTTCAGGGGCTTATTTTTGGCTGGTGACACCATTTGTCCAGCGCCACGTCGCAGTCCTCTAGCATCTTCCATTCATGGATCCCAAGCAGACTGGTAAATTTTACCAGTGGGTAAAATAGGGATTGCAGGGGAATTCTCCCAAAGTCAGCAAGTGATGAGATGCCTTGCATATGAGGAACTGTTCTTCACAAAAAAAGCAGAACTATGCCTATGTATGTCTTCGTCTTCTTGCTGGGTAGGAAGTAAGTGCCAGCTCCTGTGCTTCCACTGACGGATTGCCACCTTCGCCATTCCCATCACGGGGTGTTCAGCCTTCCCCAGCCCTGCTCCCTGCTGGAGAAGGTCGTTCTCCTCCTCAAGAGCTGGGGCTTGCACTGCTGGTGGTGGAGGCAGGTGAACCTGCGTGGCTGGAAGCATTTCCTGCAGGGATGGAGCAGCCTCAGCAGCAGCTCTATACCGCAAAGCTCACGTCAGAGCGCAGCATGAAGACAGATATAGTAGCCCTAGCAGGTGGCTCTTCCATAGGCGCGCAGAAGCTTAAGGTTGTTCAAGCTAGCACGGTGCTAGCGCTCCTGCCCATCGCAGGCCACAGGACCCCAGGTTGCAGAGGAGCTACGGGGCCATGCAGTGCAAGTGCCCTTCAGCAGCAGTCACTGGTGCAAGTGCTGCTCAGCAGCAGTCACTCGGGGCCTTTGAAAAGCCAGAATGCGAATCAGCAATTCAAAGGGCAAATCTGGGATGGAGATGGGCCTTTTGGCAAGGGGACAATGGAAGGACCTGTCACATTAGCACTTGACAGGCAAACTGTGTGCCTCTAAATTCCCCCAACCTAAGTTATAAAAACTAGGGGGATGCTTGTGTCCCTCTGCACATCTCCTGGGAAACTAACTGGACCTAATATTTACTGCATTTCCTTCCCAAAATCTATGTGGCAGATTTTTCAGGAAAGTCTCAACAAAATCTGACAAGTAGTAGAAATAACTGATTAGGGAAATTTAATTCCCCCACTCATTCTGACGTAAGAACCTGACATAACAAAATTCTGACATACAATGTATTCTCAGGGTCCAGTTCTGATCTCACTTTTGGCAGGGTCATGGCCAAGTAGCTGCTTTGATTTAAGTACCTCTGGTTTATACAAACAAATTCTGATGTAAAATGTTGCATAAAAATGTTGTATACTAATGTCTGTCTTCAGTTTCTTGTTGATAACTGTGAAGCTCTTGACTGCAGTGAAATAGCAAAATGGAATGTAGTGGATGTGTGCAATGCTACGGATCACAAAACCTTTTTTTTGTAGCATTTTTTGTTTGTTTGTTCTGTATGTGTACCTGTATAATATTTTGGAAGGCATATTTCTCCAAATGTGGCCTGGCTGTGAAGACATCTCTAGGAGTAAGTATTTCAGTGAATATCTTTTAGAATTTCTGTCTCAAGTGCCCTGTCAGTTTAAAAACAACAGTACAGAGCTTCTGTAGGCTTTGAGAAAGGGGGAAGGCTGCCTCACGTGTTCTTCTAACCAAACAAACTTGTACCTTCATGGCAGGATTTTTCTTAGTACAGTCTCTGGCGATTAGTCTCATCTGGTTTTGAATGATTCCTACAATCACACTTCAGAATCAGATTTAAAAATAAATAAATAAATAAATTTCCAGGGATAAATATTTGGAAATGTATTTTGCATTTTTAAGAGCAGTTAGTTAAGGGGAAAAAAAAAAAAAAAAGAGAGAGCATTTTATAAACCACCAGTCAATGGTTGCACATATCCTTCTCGCTTTCCTGGGGAAGCAGTTCCTCGAGGCTCAATTCCTCTCCCTCATGACCACTCAGGTGACTGTTGGACAAGGCCTCTGATGTAACGGGCATTAAACCAGCAATAAAGCAGCGCGTGCGGATGCTGAACCAAGCGCGATGGAGCCACCTTTCCGAGACGCTGTCCTCAGCTAAAATCCTGCCCCTCAGCGAGCAGCCGCTGCCTGTGATGCCTCGGAGGTCGAGTTTCCTCTCCAAGAGCAGGATACGGAGGTGCTGACTTGGGTGTTTCCTTAGAGCGACGCGTCTATTTAAAGCAGCGCAGACGCTTGCTGCTTACCGCAAGGCTGGTTATAAGCAGCGCGCAGCCCGTTCCCCTTGGCACGAGCCCCCTGGCCTCGTCTCACCAAGCAGATTCTCCCCATCCCGTTTGCTCAGGGCTAGCACAAAATGCAGGCGCAGCTGCCTCGCCACCCCTTTCCCTCCCCAATCCCAGCCTTTGCCCAAGGCTCTGCCAAGCAGCTGGATCCCGCTAGTCCCGCTTATTTAATCTGTGCTCTGCTGCACAAAGGAGCCTCAGAAGGGCCTAAGTGCCCCGACACCGCGGAGCGCTTCAGCCCACAGAGTGTCCTTCACAGTTTTGTGTGCGTGGTCACTGCTTAGGGTTTTTCACTTTTCCGTGAGGAATTTTATCATGGGTGTGATACATCATGTGCAAGTCATTAGCTCCTTTCACCAGAGCCATAGATTTTTCTAAAAACAATGGCGCTCTTTGGAAAAACACTTAAAAACAGCATTTTAGCGCGAAAGGTTATCCAGCGCCTTCGTACTGCAGGGCGCGTCCGCGGCTCTTTGACTATCTGCAGCGTGCGGCACTGATTTATCTGTGAAATTTGTTTGATTCCTAGAGAGCAGGGACAGGCTCGAAAGTCTGGATGCTTCAGACTCAGTGATGTGCAAGAGAACGTTGAGCAGGTGCTGTGGCAGACGCGTGGAGGAGGCTGAGAAGGGCCCGCCTTGTGTCTGCAAAGCTGGGGGTGTTGGGGGATGAGGACAAGCGAACGTGCTGCAGAGCTCCAGGCTGCCCTGGCCGGCAGGTTTGCACCAGCCGAAACCTGGCTCCATGCAGGCTGTGAGGGAATTTCCTTGACTTTTCTGCCCCTTCCCTTTAGAAATAAATGACTGCTGCGTGTTTTCCATTTTCCTATAAGCTTTCTATCCAATGACCCAAACACTCCAAAATAAACACATACATTTCCTTCCTTGGTACTCCGTGTCAGGATCTATTTAACTGCCTCTGCAACCGAAAGTGATCCTACAAATCCCACGGTTGTGATTAAACAGAAGTTTCTTTCATTTTTGGAACCATCTCTAAGGACACGTGTTGCAACTCAGCAACATTTCCAGTGTTACTCATGCTCTTGCAAAGATTTGGGGAGCATTTCCGAGGGCTGTAGGGTGCTTTTGGCCTCTGCTAGCTGCCGTGAGACAAATTCTGCTGTGGCTTATTCTAATTCAAGCCTGGATTAAAAGCAGACATTTCTGGTCAATTCTGAATGTGTAAGTTGACAAATGTAGAGGGGAACCTTCTAAAATGAAATGGAAAGAAAACTGAATTACATGGCAGCGAAATAGGAGCTGTGATATTGGCTACGGTGACTTTTTCTTAAAGTGATATTCTAGTCCTGGAGTGTCTGTGCCTGGGTGGGAAGGGGGGAATAGGTAATAAAGCTGGTGTAGATGTATAGAGCTGCCTTCTCTGTTTATTTATTTATTATCATTTCTGTGGTAATGGTAACATCCAGAGGCCTAAGATAAAGAACTATTCTGCAGGTTGCTGTAAAGTGCCTATATTAACATCTGCAATGTATTAGCACTGCCCGCTGTCTCTTTTGCTGGTGCCACATGTCCAGCTCCTCAAGGGACAAGGTCCCCCGGGCTGGTCCGGATCCCTGGAAAAGGTGACTCCAAAGGCTGCCCTGGGACCCTGCTCCAGGTCCCTGGGGCAGGTGGAGAGCGGTGGCAATGCATCCTGCCCAAGAAAAACCCGGAATGTTACCGCTGCTGGAACGCTTTCCGCCTCTTCAAAAAGTGTACGGTTTTCGTGCATTGTCCGCAGCTCAAGCAAAACACTCCGTTTACAGGTCTAGGGAAAAGAAGCAAAAGACTGTTGGGATGGAAAAAGGGACACAGCTTCCAAAGTGCTGACAACATTTTGATTTTTTTTTTCCTAAAGTAAAACGTCTGCAGCAAAAGAGTAGCTGTCTTGGAAAGAAAATGTTTCATTCTTTTTATGCAACATTTTAATATTTTTCCATGTGTTTCTGATTATCTGAGGGTGATGTATAGTTTTACCAAACTCCAGAGAAATAAAACTCTTGGTTAACGGGAGATCAGTTGCATCCCAGAAGTTTTAGGAACAGACAGGGGCGTGAGGGGGGAGCTGTGACGCTGCAGCGCGGGCAGCGCGGAGGTGAGAACCCGCCGCCGCGGGCAGGTGACGGAGCAGGGCTGAGCTGCAGAGCACGGCAACAGGCGAAGGGAATCCGGCCTTCCGCTCCGGTCCCGCTTCCCGCTGGGCTCGCCGCTGACGTGGTGCTTCCGGGCAGGACTGGCCTAGGTGCAAGGTTCTGCTCGAGGGGAAGGGCCCGTGGAGCCGTGAGGCGGCAGGATCTGCTCGGGATCGCCGCGGTTCTCCCCGTTCGAACAGACTGCTCGAGTCCCTCTTCCCAGGGCTTCTGCTCGGTGCCCCAAGGGCACGGGTGCCGTGGGGTGGTGGAGCCCGCCTTGCCCCCCTGACGGATACTCCCTGGAGAGAAGATGCAGTATCAAATAACAGAATTTAAGCACCTAATTGCTTGATTTAGAGAGGCCATTTGGACACCCCACTGATTTTCCAAGCATTTCTGGGCCTAATCTGAACGAATCCCATTAACTTCAATGGGCTTTGGCTGATGTCCTACATACACAAAACTTGAAAAATTACGCTTAAAAGAAATACCAGAGTTAAACGGGGAGCCCTTAACAATTCTTTTTTTTTTTTTCCTGTATTTTAATTTAGTGGTTGCATGCTGACAATATAATTAGAGAGATGCTATGTTAATTAATGCCAGATGACACTGGTGGGATGGCAAAAGCATCTAGCTTTCTAAAGAATACTCCAGAACTCAACTGTTCCTCCACCCCATTTTTTTAGCAGAGGGACTATATTCAAAATTAGAAAGTCAGAGACAGCTGAATTAAACCAAACAACAACCCATTTACAAATACCAAGAACAGGCTGTATCTTAGCACGAGACTTTCAAGCCAAATCTACCATTACTGTGGAAAAGAAGTATTAACTGTGTTGTCTGCAGCCTAGCAGCTACTCAGGCCGAAGGAGCAGAACTTGCTTTGCACTTTATATGGCTGAGCATTTGCAAGGGAATTTCCTCTCTAAGGCCTGTGGATTTCTTGGGGTCCATCACCTAATTTTGCAAGAATTTGCAGACAGTGATGAGAAGGTTCACATGAGGTGTGAGTCTATATCTGCAGGGTCCATATGCCATGCAAGTCCATATGTGCTAGACTTTAATCCGTACATGGGAAATTACTAGAGATCCATGCTACCAAAGAAAATGTGGAGGGAGACTAAAATTAAAAACACATGAAAAGCAGTGCCTTGCTTTTAATGTGAAATAATATTTAAAATTACATCAATCTACCTGTCTATGGTATTTGTAAGGGCATTTACACTCCTCTAGCTAAGACTCTTTAAAAGAAAAGTTCTTCGGTAAGGGGTTTTATCAACGATAGGGCAACATAGCAAAGTCTAGAGGATTTTCTTAAAAGTCTTAAATTTTCTTGGGAGGAGATTAGAAGAAGAGAGCAGTTGAAGGCTGCCGTATCCCAAACACCGTGGATCTCTCACACTGTTCAAGGCTGACATATAGGACCTTACTCTAGAGCAAGCTGTATGCTCAATATGAACTCATGCAATCACATCTAACGTGTTCAAAAGAAACTTTGCCATGCAAATGCTTTACATTGTAAGCTTGATGCTGAATCTGGCACAAAATGTCATAATTCTGGGATAAAAGCATGAAACCACCATCAGCTCCAGTGGCCTCTGGCTAAAGGAACTGATATATAAGGGAAGTGAACAGAAATATAACCGTGCCTGGCCAGGACCAAACATACGAGCAGTGGCTCCCTGACAAAGCCTACCTCACGACTGTTCTCTGTCCTAATATTTTCAATTGATGTCATGCCATCTTGAAGCTGTACAAACCCACTTCTCCACCTGTAGTAATTCTCCACTGGCTTTGCATCTGCTTTGCATGGAGTTAAATACCAGGAAAAAAAAAAAAAAAAAACAGGAAAAATTAACTTGAATCCTGTCTCAGCTTGTTAACAGAGACAGTCAGACAGGGAAATCTTGAGTGTTTATCTTGAGGCTGCAGCCGTGTATCACGATGGCTGGGGGGATTATACCTGCATTTGGGTTTATTGCTTGATATCATAAGGGAAGTATCTTGTCAGATTAAGGAGCTCCATCTGCCAATTTGTCCTGAGAGCCTTTGAAGATCGTATCCATGAAGGACCCAGATAACCCAGCCTGGAATATTCTAATGTTAAGAGGCCTTTGAATTCATGAATATTCTTAATAAAAGTATTTAGCACACTGACGTGTTTGGGGATTTGAGTGTGTGTCTTTTGCCCGTGCAAATTGCACTGAAGGAGCAATCACTAACATGCAGTTGGCAACACATAGTGAGCACCAGCAAAATCCAGGTGGTTTTGCATCACGTGTGCAGACTTTTCAACAGATTTCATATCAACACAATGTACAGGTTGATGCTTAATATATTTCGATCAGCTCTTTTATTTCTGCTTCTTTTCCAACCACTTTATCCAGAGGGTATTCCTTCTATGAGAAATTTAGTTAAACAGCAAGTTCATAATAACAGACATTTAGAAG
The DNA here is from genome assembly GCF_000705375.1 of Tinamus guttatus. The sequence continues at coordinate 55,295 of NW_010583666.1, read as the reverse complement.
CAAATCTGTGGTCAACAAGAAAAAAAGAAAAAAAAGCTTTGTATTCCACTTTTTTCTTCCCAGAATCCCAGCAATTCATTTTCCCCCTCCAACCCTTTGCAAAAATTACAGTTTTTATATTACACTGCAACAGTGCAAAATGTGCAGATCCAAGCTGTAATCAAGACCTCACGTTTTCACAGAGAAGGATCTACCCAAGCCTGTCCCTGGATACTTTTCCAATTCCGACTAATCAGACTGTGTGGGTTTACGGATGAGCAGCTTCTGTCTACGCAGCTCTGCAGATCAGAGCAAGCCGTGAGAGCTGTTTGTGGAGCACGAGCACTAGGCGCAGCGCTGGGCAAGCTTGCCCATTACGCAGGCGTTTTCCTCCTGCGTTACAACAAACCACAACATTTTGAATAGTTTTCCTGGGGGGTGGGGGGACCTAGCACCAAAGTGAGATCCCGCTCTGTGAAAACAGCTGATGGGGGCATTTACCTCGGTTACGGAACATCCGCATGCAAATCCTTTCTCTTGCTGTTTCACACCACAGATTGGAATGTGGGTTTCCCACATCCCAAGCTTGCGGTTTTACCACCAGGCTCCTTGTTCTTTGAAAGCAGGGCTTTCTTCTGCCTTCGGCATCTGCTCGTGTGAGCTGGCCCGCTCCGATCCGCACCGTTCAGGTTTTAACTTTAACTTGTGAGACCTTTCAGATGTCACACTTGCGGGGAGTTTCGTGACTGCTTGATGCGAAACTACCTGATAAGAGCGTTTAACCACAGACACTAAAAACTGACCAAGTCACCAACACTCAAGTCACTAGGGGAGGAGTAAAGGGGATCATGAAATACTTCTCAGCTTCCTTTCCCTTTTTCCTTTCTGTTTTCTTTTCCTTGCAGTTCACCATGATATATAGACACCCACTGTCGATGAGAATCTTTACACAAGCTCCCACGGGAGCCCATAGGATTTCTGGCACCGAGTTTGAAAAGGCTTGAAGAACGCAAGGAAAACAGCTCCTCTGCTCTTCCCAAGGCTCTGTTTGAAGAGCCAGCACTTCCAGCTGCCGTTTTCCACCCCAGCTTTAATACCTGCACGTCAGGGAGCAGCAGCACGGGGGCTTTCGGCTCCTTTGCAAGCATTAATCACAGCGAGGCGGCTTCCAAATCAGATGGCCTCGTCCCAAAGGGTTAACGCCTTGCGCGGCTGCCGCCCAGGAGCGCCGCGCGCCTGCGACGCAAGGACGGCCGAAGAGAAGCCCTGTCGCGCGCAATTAGGGAGAACAAAGCTCCGCGCTTTTAAATTAAAATTCTCCAGCGCCAGATGTGTAGACACATTGTATTTATTTCTGACCTTCCAATTGGAGAGGGAAAACAGAGCTGGCCAAATTAATCCCTGGTGTAACCCGGTTGACATCACAGGAGTCACCCTCGGGATAAGCTCGAATGCGCTGTATCTTAGGCACAATTACATAAATACCTCAAAAAAAACAAAACAAAACAAACAAAAAAACCCTTTGGATGTGCAGCACAAGCCTAGGGACAACCCATGCAGTAGATCTAATTAGATCAATTAGAGGGAATTAAGTTTTTGGCCTTTTAATGAGAAAGCAGGCACCACCGCGCCGTTGTCGCCTTGCTGCTGAGGGTACATGTTTATTAAGCAGTGTACAGAGCAGCCCGGTAATTAAGAAAAGCCTTGTGTTTAATTTTGACAATTATTAAAAGTTAACACTGAGATTATTTTGAACTTTGGTCGGTGCGTAAAGTTTTGGGGGCAATTCTGTAATTCTGCTTTCGTGACCTCTCCTTGACCCAGTAAGGATTTAAAAAAACTAATAAAAAATAACAGAAACAAAAAGAACGTTTCTTTCTCGTTTACACAGCGCGCCCCTTGCCCAACAGAGAGCAGAGCCTCCCGGTTAGAGACCAGCGTACAGCGTTACCGGCGGCTTCACGTGTGACCAGGCTCCGTCCCCACGCGCCACCCCGCCCCGCGCTCAGG
>NW_010583666.1:26283-49199 GCF_000705375.1 Tinamus guttatus | reverse complement strand
TTACTGTCAGAAAGCTTTTCTGATAGGATTAGTAAGATTCCTTAAGTGATTTAGGAGTAGTGATGTTTAAGTCTGTGTTCTTTAATGATTGTGCACACCTGTGAAATTTTCATCAATATTTAGCAGTAGTTTGCTCTTGGTAAGTATGATGTTTAAATCCCTGCTATAATTTCCATGAATAATAACAAAACTTCTGGTTCTTCTCTTTAGGTGGGACTTATTAAGCAATGCATTTTTTTAAGATGAATTCTATATGTAGTTTATAGCTGAGATTTGTTATCATGCTTTCTTATCAGCGCTTGTTGCGAACACATGGAAGCAGTCCTCTGTTAGCATAATTCTTGCTAATTTTATGGCTTGTGAAAGACCAATAAAAGCAGGTTAAGTGATTAATGAAATTGAAGCTTTTTTGATATATATTTGCTGGATCTGTATTCAGGGCAAAATTGCAAGTTCATATTTGGAATCATGTAACTCCTTTGAAATGGATTTCAATTTTACATTTTGTTTTTACTTAATGGCCTTATGCTGGGTGTTTCCTCATGGACATGTCTTCCTGGGTGTAGCTACTGGATTTTTGTAAATTCATTAGGAGATTCATGAGAAAAGAAGAGTCTGGTCATGTTGGATTCTGCACTTGGGTATTTAGAAGCAAAAATGCTGCTGTGGCATAATTTGTTTTGAACTTTTTTTTTAGGATGCATGTTAACAATCCTTATTGCAGGGCTTTATAATTTCTATAGTGTGTAAATACCTAAAGATCTGGGTATGTATGCACTGGTATTCACCAAGGTAGTTGCGGTGGAGGTCCCAGTAGCCTGAGCTTTAATGTAGCAAATTGTAACAAATGAGTTTTCTACAATGACAAATATGAATTCAGGTTTGACTTTGTTTCTTTGTGTGTTCCCTTCCCCCCTCCCCTCCCCCCGAAATGTTTCTTTTCATAACTTGGAAGGAAATCATAAATTTTCTTTCACATAAATTTTCTTTCACATTTTTTTTTTCCCTTCCACTTCAAATCCTTTTTTCTAATTAGTGACAAAACTTTCTTTCTAGATGTGGGCAAAACAAGTATCACAGGGCCCTCCTTGCACTTGTACTGGTGCTGTGTTTTAATATTGCTGCCTCTTTGCTACTACTGCTATTATGGTAGGCATGTGAAAGCTATCACTTCTTGCAGGAAGAATCTTTAATTTTTTTTTTTTGCGCATTACTTGAAGCTTTTGTTTAGAACTCAGTCCTGGGCATTTTTTTTTCTTTCCCCTGCCTTTGAAGTGATAAGATGTGAAGGAATAATACCGGCTTTTCAAGAGCCGTTTTTCATGTTTTCTAAAGTAGCAGTCAAATTGCAAGAAGAGAAAAGGAATGCTTTTTCCTTTTTAATAGGAGTAGTAAACTGCTAGAAGTTATACTAGTAGCTCCCTGTGAACTCTGCCAAAGATAATCAGAGGGCATGGGAGATTTGCTGTTGAATTTATTATGAGAGTTGGAATAAAGATGTGCGGTGTTCTTTTTGCTTTAAACAATGAGCTAGAATATTAACCTTATTTTAAAACACGTTGAAGCGTGTGTGTTTCTCAGCTGTAACAATATTTAAACAATGCTAATTTCTAAGGTAGGTTAACTGCTTTTTACTTGAACACTGAATTTGCTTTAGCACTTTAGCAAATAAGTACATGAGAAGCAAACTTTTATTTTAAAGATAAATAATCAATATTAGTTTACCTGGTATTAGTAAATGACATCCAGGTTCAGGATAAATATGAGATTAGTGTTTGTTCAATTAAACAAAAATCCTGGTTATACAGAGTATATTCCACTGTTTTTTAGTGCAGGGAACAGGAAAGAGGGGAGAGAGAGATTTCTAAAAAATACAATTTCATAGAAAGCGCAAAGAAGTAGGTATACAGGGCCTTAAAAGGGGTGCAAAGCAAGGAAGGTCATTTTGAATTCATCTCAGAATTGGCTAGAATTGCAGCTTTGTTAACTCCCTAGTAGCTTAGGTTAGGTTTTGTGGAGTATTATAAAAAGATCCTGTTTGTGTAACAAGAACAGGAGCAATATTATGCTAATCTCTAGTTAAAGGATCTGAAAGGTAATACTAAGATATTTTTCTTGAAACACTTAATTTGCTTCAAGGATTGTTTGCTAGTAAGCATAATTCATGTCATTACTCAGATATATATTTTTAGATTTTTGACACAGTTTAATTGGAATATATAGAGGTTTATGGAAACAATAGTTTTGTATGGAAAAGTAATATTCTTTGTTTTATTATTGCTGAAACTATGTTCTTACAGGAGCTTAGCATCAAAAAGAGTTGTAAAGATTTAGTTGTCTTTTTTGTTTGTTGTTGTTTTTTTTTTTTTTTAATAGATCTCAAATTTTTGAATTACTGGCCTGAAAACTTTGAATTGATAATATTGAAATTTGCTCCCACATCTCCATAAAACCATCAGAGCTTTTATCTGACTTTGTGTTGCTTGAAAGTCTTGTCAGTTTATACCTTTGAACTTAGAATATATCACTTAAACTTTGTTGGCTTAATATTTATGATTATATGCACCTGCCTAAGCATAGTAAATGAGTTTCCTTTCTGAAATTCTGAAGTCTTTTGATACTTCACTTCCATTTCAGCTGTATGGATTATTTGGAGATGTTGACTTGCAAATGTCTTCTATATTATTTTGTATGTGACTGTGGCATAATGCTTTCTGAAACATCCATAGAGTGAGGATCAACCTTAATTTATCAGAGCATTTTTTAAAAAATAAAGTAAGCTTAGAGCAACTTTTAAAATCAGGATTACATGTTTTTTTTTTCAACTATTACATTAACAAAGGGAGACATTTCTGATCTGGATCCAATTTGTATTTTCTCCTTCTGAACACAATAAGAAATCCTCTCTCTCTCTCTCCCTCTCTTTTTCTTTTCTGCCTTAAAAAAAGTCCTGTTATCCTTTGGCAATTCAGAGTCCAGTTAAGACTATGTCCTTCCAAGTCACTTTCCACTTCTGGATTATTGTATCAGTGTAAATATGGGTCACTAATGTGTTTTATACTGTTGCTTGCCTGTCTGTAAAATTAGATTTAATTCTTAAGTGTTTTGAGTCGTCATGCTCAATTACTAGTAAACAACTTTAATATGTTCTGTGTGTTCAAAATCTTACTTGTGTTTTTTTCCTTCTCAGGATTCCTACAGGAAGCAAGTAGTAATTGATGGAGAAACATGTCTCCTGGATATTCTTGATACAGCAGGTCAAGAGGAATACAGTGCAATGAGGGATCAATACATGAGAACAGGGGAAGGTTTCCTGTGTGTATTTGCTATAAACAATACAAAATCTTTTGAAGATATTCACCATTATAGGTGTGTATTCTTAATAATCTGCTAAATCTCAATTTAAGTGGGTAGGTTTGTTTGCTTGTTCTTATATAATGAATTTAACTGTCACAAAAATAGCATTTTAAGGGGAAATTTGCAGATTATCAATATGCCAGGTTATTTTTGTAGTTGTAGGTCTGTAATTATGGCTAATCTGAAAATCTGCTATTTCATTTGTAAGATAGGCAGCCAAAGTATCTCAAAGCTCTTTGACTATGAATTAATTTTAGTTAGCATTGTTGCATTAGTGGACACTATTAATATAGTAAAGAGGTACCTAAAAGTTAACTGCTTATTTTCTGTAGAATTTAAAATGCAGAAGGTTTTTTTTTTTTTTTTCCTCCATACCCCCATCTTAAAACACTTTTTTTCCCCAAAAAAAAATAATGTAAATGATTAGCCTGTGTTCTCTGGGGGGAAATACGTCTGCAGCACTACTAGAAGAGTATTATGTGAGCACTGATGCCTAAGAAAGGGAGATATGCGCCATATTCTTACGTCTAGGTTGATTATTTAAAAGCAACCTGCTATTAGGCTTGATATGTTTTTGTTGTTGTTGTTTGTTTGTTTTTGCTGCTGCTGCTTAGTTAGAAATTGTAACTCATACTTTCTTAATATCAGCAGTAGTAGTATGGAATTAGAGAAAAGCAGTCTTTGGTAACTGCATGCCTGTCAGTTATTATTTATACTTGGGAATTCAAGCTTTATTATTTAATAAAATGTTAAATCTGATGGAGACAGGACCAGTCACAGTAAATAATATTGTGTAAGGAATGATTTTAGAATGTCTTAATTTAATTTTGATTGTCTTAACCAATATTAGTATATGCAGATTTTAAGTAAAGTCTGTCATCTTTTTCTTTAGAGAACAGATAAAAAGAGTTAAAGACTCTGAAGATGTCCCAATGGTGCTAGTAGGAAACAAATGTGACTTGCCTTCCAGAACCGTAGATACAAAACAAGCTCAGGATTTAGCAAGAAGTTATGGAATTCCTTTCATTGAAACATCAGCAAAGACAAGACAGGTAAAGCTCCAAACTTGATCCAAAAGCAAAGCTCTCACCTGAATGCTCAAAATGTTAGATCATTCGAGATATTGATAACTGCTTGGTCGTATTAACAAATATACTCCTCCAGAGGAGAATTTCTTGTGATGTGGTGTTCTGCTCTCAACTGACTGACAGTTGGCACTTGGGTACTAATGGGTAATTCGCCTCCATTGCTCAAACTCAGAGTAAGACCTGAGCTGCTGTTACTCTAGGGTCTGACAGTTGAATTCTTGGCATTTCAGTATTTCTACTAAAAGAAGTGAAATTGTTTCTTTTCTTCAGCTAGAGGACTAAGTAGTCAAGGAACTAAATAGTTTCATCTCTTTGAAGGCTTTTCCTTAATAACAAAAGGAATGTTCTTTTTCTTCAGCATTGAGTTAACATTATTGGGAATTGCTTGATGCACCTTCTTGTAGCTAAGCAATCGGCTATAGGTCTTTTGAAAATACTGAATTAATTGCTATCAGAAACTGATACTCTTTTAAGTCTGCAGTGTGCACACTGTTTTATTGTATCCCACAAGCATAGGTCAAAGAGGCAAATGCTGGGATGTTTCAGTGTCTCAGACATGGTTTGTTGGAGTGAAGATGCACACAGTGGTATATGTGTGCATGTAGGAAAAGTTAAAGATTAGATGAGAACACTTCTGTACTTCTGGAAGAAAATGTTCCTTTTGAAAAATGGTCATTTGTTTGAAAGAGTAAAAATAGATGAGGCCTGAGTGGCTGGATATCTCATGCTGTGTGCATAGTAATTGTTACATGCAAGTTATATACCAGAAAGTAGGCGTAAAAGGGCAGAATTTCAAACTGAAAAGCTGCATCACTTGGCATCTTATGGATACTAGAAATGAATATTTTATTAGTGTAAATTTGCCACATGCATCCAAGTTTCTGACAAATTGAAACCTGATGTATTGTTTAGTGCAACTTTACCAAACAGTCAAAGTAACTCTAACTTTGAGTAATACGAGAAAGCCTGTAAACCTGTGTCAGGTAGGATCATAAAGCTCTCAGAATCATGTAACTTCAATGGATGAGAATAAATTAGGCCACATGACTATTCTGAAGATTGTGGCATGTAAATGGACTGGCTAATTACTATTCTTGAGTGGAAAATCCTGTATTTGAATGTATCATTGAGATTGGGGGATAAAAATAGACTACTGAAATTAGATTTGGAGTTTGAAATGCAGGTTCTGTATTACTATTTAGATTTTTATTTTGTTTAGCCTGTTATATAAAGTGTCTGGCTTTGAGGAAATGTTCCTCCTGTATAGCTGCTTTTAGTGAAAGTATGTTGATACAATGATGTATTTTCAAAGGAGATTTTTTTTTTTTTCTTCTTACTTGCATCTTAGTCCTACAAGCAGCCCCACCACAAATAGGATAATACAAAATTGCATGCTGCAAATCACCACTCCTTTTCAGTGTTACAGTCTTCATTTGCCTCAAATGATGTTCTTAAGAGAGGTCATATCTCTAGTATAAGCTTTTTCATCTTCTATCTAGATATGACCTTTTGAGAGCTAAGGCAGAGGTTTGTATTGCTTCAAGAGACAATATATTAGTCATAGATGAACTGATCTGTCCATATTTTTTTTTTATCTGAAATCTTGTATTTCTGGAGGTACCAGTTGAAATATTATAGAGGGGATATGACTTACGGCTTTTGTTTTTGTTTTCAAAGTTTAGTCTTAATACCCTTCTGCAGACAAGGAGATAGGTGGATTTTAAAATAAATGAAAATAGCTACTGTAGTGTCTTCTGAGGATGTTGGCTTCTGAAAGGTGAGGCATTCACTAGAAATGCTTACTGATCCTTCCCCCCGCCCCGCACAGTACTATTGGTTTGTGTATATTGGTTTATTGTGTCCTGTATATTGATTTATGAAACTGGATCATATGAAGCTGTGTTAATAAAATACTGTTGAGAAGCCAGAAAGGAATTGCATATAGAACCTGATCTTTAATTATAGCAACATTAGTTAAGTATTGGCATATGTATAATTTCAGCAATGCTGACATGTATGAAAATGTATGCATTCATCCCTACTCCCAAAGTAACTTTTTCAATTGGGAGTCAGACTTTTGTGGGCCAGATGTAGCCCATAGACTATACTTACATAGAGCAGGGTTTGATTTAAAGAAAACTCCCTGTCTCTCTCTGATCATATGAAGGACTTTCAAGTATGAAAAACGTAACTAATGGTCTGAATAATTCTGGGGTCCATAGAGAGCCTGACCTAAATATTCAGAAATAGGAACCTCCTGTCTGCACCTGCCATCACATTGGCCCCATGGCACTAATGTCCTGTTGAAGACACTTTGCCCTCCCTGCTCTCTTAGTACCGTGATCCCTTCTCCCTTCCTTTTGTCAGAGCTCGGAGACGGTTAGTAAGAAGGTTTTCTGGGGAAAACAATAGCTGAAATGAAGAGGCAACCAGATTGTTTTTCTCTCCTTTCTGGATTGCTAGGACTATTTTTTTGTATCAAATATGACAGCATTGTGTGCTCATTCAAAAATCTTGAATCAGTTCCAACTCATTTAGTTTTTAAGATTCTTAAAAACTGATAGACAAAGTCAAAAATAGGAAAGGGGAAAACACTGACATGAAGTGAAGGAATAAGTCATTTTAAAAGTCGGTTACTATTTAAACATGGTATGTTGCATCACTTCTACTCGACGTTTCACAATCCTTATTCAGAAGGGTGTGAATTTCTTCTGTTATGACAGCTGTTTCTACTTCTGTGTTTGATATAATCTTTGTATTCAAATTGTTCCCCATCCACATGAAAATATAGCTTCCAGTAATATCCCTGAGAGATGGCAGGGCCGATTTTACCACCTTCCTCTCATTAAGGCCAGATCTTGTACTATTTCTTGTGTTTCTATTTGTGTGCTGGCTAAATAAGGAGAGGCTCTAGGACTGAAGCCCAAATGTATTTTGACTACAGAATTTTGTTTTTGTTGGGGTATCCTCCAATATGTCTCACCTATCCTGTTAGTATGGAAATCAAATGATACATTTCTGCATATGTGCAGAAATTTTAAGAATATTAACACACTTCCCCAGGATTTAGAGGTCACTGTTGAGAATATGTTCTTAAATATAATTTTAAAGTCTTTAACAAAGAAGTTGACCTAAATTACAAGGATGCCCCTAAAAAAAGCATTATGCTTTTTTCAGCTGTCTGCACAATTTGTTAGGCCTCAAACTTGTGACGAAAATAAGCGGGAAACCATTGCCTGCCTTGGTGAAGAACTGTTGCCGTATTTATAGGACGTCTTGATTAAGATTCAGGATATGAATGATAGATAGTTTAAACAGTTTTCCTGAGCCAACTTGCTATTTTTTTAGGGCTTTGTGTCACATATTTAATGACGTTGAAAGTGTTTCACACTAAGCCATTTTTATTGCAGATCATGCGCATAGGTTTATATTAAGGTTGCCTAACACTTTCCATTTTAAAACCTTGGTTTTAATTACAGATAATTTTGACGGTTGTTGCAATGTGAGCTGAGGCCTTTTTATGTCGGTTGGAAGGTAGAACTTGTCCAAAAAAAGTTAAGTCCTTCCCGAGGACAAGCCTACAGGAAAAAAGAAATAATTTTGTTTCAATATTATCAATATATGACATCCAACCTGTGTAGTGAGTGACTCCAGAATCCTGAGGAAAACAATTGTCACTTATGTAACATAAAGATAAATATCTATGGGGGGGAAAATATATACATATATATATATAAATAAAAAAAGAGAGAGTGTGTGTGTGTGTATATATATGTAATGTATATTCACAATAGGGGTGAAAATAAGGCAGAATTACTGCTTTAATTCTGGAACTTCCTGAGTACTTGCTTCATAATTTTAATTATATTTTTATGTAATATATAAGATTCATTTACTAATATATATTTGGTATTTAACTTTCACAGGACAATAACATGATCTGCTTTAAAAAAAAAAAAAAGGAAAAAGAAAAAAAAAGAAAAAGAAAACTCAGAAAAAAAAAAAAAAAAAAAAGAAAAAGAAAACTCAAAACAAAATTAAACTACAAAAGACTCCTTATAGGTGTGGCTAGGTTATAGTACCTGTTTCCAAACAGTCTTTTGAAGCATTATGTTTATTTTTCAGACATCAAAAAAGATTTTGTAACTTTGTGTCCCTAATACTCCTCTCTGTCTAAACTGACTTTCCCCACTACAAGCAGTGTTATATTAACAATGTTTTTATGCAAGTAAGTAGTATTTCTTTTACTTATGTGTACCTGAATGATTATTTATTTGACTAATTGTTGGTTTTAGGGGATTGGCTCTTATAAAGACTGTAATGGTGGACAGAACACTTTCAAGATGTTGAGGCTATTTTTTTATTAATTCTTTTTAAGCACTATTTACAGAAGCAGAACATATGAAAATTCCTCTTTATACTTTAGTCTGCATTGAAATAGCTTTTCTTTGAAAATAGTCGTATTTTAAATTAATGTTTGGCTGTCCAGCAGAAGCCAAAATGCACTGAAAGCATTGCCTCAAGGTCTAGAGTTATTTAGACTTCCAAAGTAGAACAGCAGTTTAGGTTTTGACATCTTTAAAGGCTGACAAAGGACATTTTTACTTTCCAGTTCTGAAAAATTAAAAACAAAACAAAAATCTGAAAACTCTATAAAGAAGTTGGTATTGAAATTACTTCTTAAAGATATAAGAGTATGGTACTGACCTTATTCTAACAAATATAGCAAATGTATTCTTTTGCAGAATGTCTTTCAGAATAACGTATTTCAACAGGATTCAAAAGACTTATGTTCTTGGTGGTGGCAGTAGTAGCAACTTCTTTTCTCCCTGTGTCTGCATTTCTCTTCCTCTCTCTGCATTGCTAAAGCGAATCACAGCTCCTGTTGGTGATGGGGAAGTTGGCAATGAACTTTGAATGAAGAAATGTTACCTAATTACTTACATGAAAGTTCTGCAATCAACTCATGTATTTTACTACAAAGCAGCAGATTTGCAAATACGTTGATTTTTGTACAGCCTGTGCTTTGGCACATAGCAGCTTATCAGTGTTTACTCTTTTCTCTGTAGGAATAAGTTTCCTTGCCATCTAGAAAAACATGAAACTATGAGCTTTACTATTTCTTTAATGGCCTCCTGTTTTGCAAGCCTTCTGACCTGAAATGTAAGAAGACACTTCACATTACACCCTCAGAGGCACATTGTATGTAAGAGGGAAATACAACCCGAGAAATGAAATCTAATTAATTTAATCTTTGGGATTAAATTGCTGTAGTTTAGAGGAACCTTTTGATAAACGGAGATGTGTTAGGAATGAATTTTATACGTGATAGCCTACAGCATAGATCAAACAAAATGTCCAAGTAGCTGAACCCATAAACATAAGTTATTTTTGTTGACAGGTACATAATATAAAGATGACCTTTAGAGATAATTTATAGAAAATTTGCCCAAAAGAATCCCAGGTTGTACATTTGGTAATACAAAATTTGAGACTTAAACAGTCATACTGTTTTTCTCAATCTCCAGTCTATTCCACTTTTATTCCACTCATTCAAATAATGAGTTTGTGTTAATCTAAACAATGCTGGTTTGGATCTAATTGGGGAGACAAGTAAAGAGATTAAGAGGAAGGCAGAGAACTCCTTCAAAAACTGCAGCTGACAATTTTTGCGTCTTGCTAGAAGAAGAGCCTTCCTGCAGGTTTATCTACAACTTAAAGTTGATGATCAGACAAAAACATCTTTGTCTTATGTTCATGTAAACACACTTTCTGTCTTCATTTTTTTTTCCCTTAATGTTTAAGGTATATATTATCTCCAAGTAGCCTAAACACAAAGCTGCAAGGGAAGGGGGCTTTACGTGTAGGAGTCAGTGTAGGAATACTTGGAGAGCTCTCCTTAACTGGAGAGAAACCTGGATGGCAGAACTTCCCAAAGTGTTTGTGCCTATTGAGCGCTGTGAAGGGACCCCAGCAGCTGTTTGAGCGTGGCCCACAGTGAATAGTTCAGTGGTTGGTTATGTTATAGGAGCCAAGCTCTAAATCGTGAACATGTCGCTTTTTCTGCGCGTAAAAGTAACTTCTATAATTACATTAAAGCAGTATAATTACTTCTGAAAGTTACTCTTAAATATGATGCACAGAAGAGAGGTTTCTTAAAAAGATCTTTTACAATGAATTGTATACCTTGCGTTCTAAAATGAGTTAGTATAGTGCTTACTTTTTAAATAGCTTTAAAAATGTCCCAAATTTGGGTTTTTTGAAGCATGTATTTCTTCGTTACTGTTTACGACATTACCTGATACAGACTTTTTTATGCTTTGCAAGTTTGTTATACAGATTTTGCAAAGGAGGCACGCCTTGCTGATTTAAAGAACAGAACCGAAGAAGGCTTATTTTATTTACTTTTTCGATGTTTCATTTCTTTGCCAAATTTTTTCACAAGTGGCTAATTGTATGTGCTTATATATACATACCTTGTTACCAGTGTAATACCATATAGTTCTGCAGAATACATTTATGCCTACAAAAAGTCTGAAAAGATTCAGAAATATGAACTGTATTACCCTCTGCAGGGTGTGCAGTGGAAAGAAATGGTTCATATTATATTTTATCCAACTGTTATCTTTCACAGAAGGGGCAAAAAAAAAAAAAAACAGGGCCTTATAGGTATTCACAGATATGCATAATTGAGGGGGTACCTTTCAGCTGCTTGCATTAAGTATTTATCAAGGAACAAATGTGCAAGGTCATCATCATAAAGAAAACTGGGGAGAGGAAATACTTGCTTGACAAAGTTGAGTACTTGAATATACCTCAAAATTTACCTTATATAAGACTGAATATATGTAAGAAAGAAATGTAATCAGCTGAGAAGATAGGTTTTGCAACTTAATCCAAGACATATTTGCGAGTTTTCTTCCAGTTTTTTGAATTGTTCTAACAGACAGAATCTCTGCTTTTTATCTCTGGACTTGATATGAACAGACTTTTTTGACCACATAGAATTCCATATATTTCCCTCAAGTAAAGCTCATAATTTCAGTGTTTCTTTTTTCACTTGCCATGGGTGTCCCAATACATCACAACTGTTAATGAAGCAGTTTTTAAGGAGTTGTGTTTTGCAATGCAGAGAGTGGAGGATGCTTTTTATACATTGGTGCGAGAGATTCGACAGTACAGAGTGAAAAAAATCAGCAAAGAAGAAAAGACTCCAGGGTGCATGAAAATTAAAAAATGCCTTGTAATGTAACAGGGTAAGTTTTGTTACAGTGTAAGTTTTGTAATTTCATAGGGTAAGTTTTACAAATCATTTGCCAAATAAAGCTGATTAATGGTAAAATACCTGATTTGCAAGATACTGTCAACCAATTACATAATTAAAAACAGAAAACCAATCAAATTTTGATATACTAGTCCTGAATTGCTACTTCTAGCAAACACCTAAATTGTATAGTAATAAGGAGCTGTTTTGTTTTGCTGCTTTTTGACAGGATTGATTTCTGATTGATTAACAGGAGATCTGTACTGCATATCTGTGAAATGGAGATCTAAGAGAGAAAAGTTTTAATACAGATATATTGCAGATACCATTGAAGTGAAGCCCAGCAGAGCAGTTAATATCTGGATAACAGCTGGAATATAGGATTTCCTAATTCTCAAGCTCTTCCTCATACCATGTCACCAATCTTACCCTACTCTGAAATATTTCACTGTGTCATTTCTAGATATACATTACAGCAGGCTCATGCTTGCTCTCTTTTTTATTTTTTTTTTCCAGTTGTAACACCACAAGTGATACAGATCTGGACAAAATGGAAGGATTTATTTTTTATGAGACTTTAAGGAAGAAAAAAGCAATAGAAAAATTACAAAAAAAAAAAAAAAGCTAGGGAGTTGCAGCTAGTCTTTAGCAGTCTTTAGTGTCAATGCATTCTACTTTGAGAATAAAAGAGAGGGAGAGAAGAAATGAAGACACTGTGATATAGAAGTGCTACTCTAAGTCACTTCAGTGCTTTTTGACCAAATCATTAACATAGCTCTTTGCATATATTACTGTGATGTTAGTTCTTGACCTCTGACTGCAACAGTACAGAAACTGGGTGTTATTCTTTACATACTTGTTGAGGAGGGTCTGGGATTTTCTTGTTCAAAAATAAACAAACAAAAAGAATGGTTTGCTTTTTAAGGCTTTTTATTTTCTTTACGTTAGATTATTTTACAGAAAGGCAGCAGAATTTGGCTTGTATTATAAAGAGGCTATCACAGCTGTAGGATTATTTCATTAGGAAGAGTTTTATCCTTCCTTCAGGGGAGGGAGAGGAGAATTTTTGTTTCTTATTAAACTTCACTAGACTTGCTCAGCCTCACTAAATTCTTTCTAGATTAGGTTTTTAGTTGTTAGTGATGGCTCTCAGATCATTTTTAGGATTTTTGTTTAAAAGATACATTTTGTGATAATCATCAATATCAAAGCTTTTATTTGCAGGAAACTGGAAGCTTAGAAAGCTCCCCACAGTGGTCTATCCATACACTATCCAGATACTTTATTTATTTTGTGCAGGTTCTCTTAAAGTAAAAAGACAGCAGCAGCTTGGCCAGTCCCTTTTGATGAGGGTAATATGAATTGAATTGCATAAGCTTCTTTCCTGTATCCTTCTGAGAACAGACTTTGGCATTTTTCCTGTCTTACTACACCTTACAAATACAGCCATGATGTGAAGTATCACTTCTTTTTGTGTGACAGTTTAAAGTGTTGCTGCACTTCGTTTTTTCTTTTTCCTTGTTGATGGTTTGAGCTTGTTCTTTGAGCCCTTCTCCCTTTGGGAAAGCAGGTTTCTTTTGCCCTTAGTCAATAGCTTTCCAGTTGCCAGACTAACACGAGGGTAGCATTTGCTTATATACCTCAAAGCAGGCGGAAGATTTTCTTTCTGTCCTGGCAGGAGTTTTAAAGGTCTTGAATTCTGTCTGCCTTTCCTTCCTCTGGGCTTGCTTGGGAAAAGGCGAATTGCATGGCAAGAACATCATTTTACTTTATTTTTTGATGGAAACATCTTTTCAGTAGCCCAGCCAAGATGCAAACTCTCTCACCTTGCTTCCTGGAGAAATATTTCTTTCTCTTATTTTTCCCAGACAAGGGGAAAGGCCTTTTGTCAACATTCGATAGTGATTCTTTTCCCTTTCTTCTTCTACTCAGAAAAAGGCCTCAGGCATAATTCTCTATCTAGATCTTTAAGAGTGTCCACTCAGGACAGAATCTATTTGTTTTCAAACAAAAGTGAATTTTGCGTAAATACCTTCAAGGTATAAATGGGAGGTTAAGCTGGAGAAAGCATATTCAAAAGTTCTTGTCATATTGGAATAGTTTGATAGTGATTGAGGGATTCTGGTGGCATAAGAAATAGGTCCTTTTAAAAGAATCTGGCTCATATTGCTTTCCATTCAGCAAGAAGACAAGTACTCTGGGTGAGTCTAATGTATCACAGATGAGCTAAGAGGAGCATCATGTAAGATGCAAGTCTCGCCTACTATTTGACACTTCAAAAGTAATCCTTATTGCTGGTTTTGTTTGTTTTCCTTTCACGTAATCACATTCAATGGTTCAAAGTGATTTGCTATTTCTTGGAATATTCGGTTTATTTTTTGCTGCTGAGGGGATGCCCTCTTAGTTATCCTTTAGTTACTGTTTCATTTGTAACTGAAAATTGTGGCTACCCAGACTATTAACTGCTGGTGCTTTCCAAGATGTTAACTCATCCTGCTGTTATAACACGCTCTGCTCTTTTTGTCATTTCCAAATAGCAAGAAAAAAATACAAAGAACAAATTATATAAATTACCAAAACTCAATGTGAATCTCTCAAAGGGTCTTTTTTTTTTTTTCAGGGGGTGGGGGGAGAAGCATTGAAATTTCTATATAAATACTTTAAGGTGCCCAAAGGAAAACTGCAGCGGGAGGAGGCTGTTCATTGTGGAATGAACAAAATCAGAGTTGTTCTGATTTTTTCCATGCCCTCTGTGCTCTGTAGCTGTCGCCAGCTGCCTGGAACAAGCTCTGTCCTGTGGGCTGCAACCTGCTTCTCCACCATCTTTGTGAGTAAAGGCATTTTTTACCGAGGTGCTGAGCACAGGCAGTGAATGTTGAGTTTCCAATCCCGAGCCTCAATATAAAGCACATGTTCTGCACACCTGATGCTTTCCAAAAACTTGTGCACAATAGCTCTGTTACTGCAGAGAGTCCCTTGTTACTTTAAGGTTTGACCACCTTTGATCTTGCAGCACTGACGGGCCCGGGGGACCTTCTGTAAACTAATTATCTTTTCCATTCAACTCTCCTCCCTCTCTTCTAGTTCTTTTTTTAAGATTTCATTCACTTAAACTGAGATCTTCTTTCACTTTTCATTATTTTGAACTCTCTAGTCCTCATTAAAAATGTTTTAAACCTCCTTTTGAATGTTGTGTTGTATTATTTATTACCTAGGTTAGAAAAATTATGGCAAAACCTAAACTAGTAAATACCTGACTCCCTCATTTTTAAGACTTCATCTACAAATTTGAAAATGCAAAGAGGAAAACTAAGTAATTCCCTGGTATTTTGCAACATATACTGTATTTATTTCTGTACCTTAGGAGGTACACTAGAAGTTTTTAACTATAATTGTGAAGCCATATTTAATTAAAGGGCCATCATAATCTCTGATTATTGTTTTGTACAAGTTATTTTCTTTGTATTTTTAAAACAGTTTAATGAAGGCTTGTCTGAGCACTTCAATTTACCTTTTTTTGTCACATTTGAAAATGCTGCTGAAGGCCAGTGACTGTCCTTGTAATGCAAGCTTTTCTAACTCATCTTAATAATGATGAGTATGACGTACTGCAAGGTAGTTGCATAAGGAAGGAACTCCCTCTCTCATAGGAGAATATTGCTCTATTTATATATATATATATATATATATACACACACACACACATACATACATACATACACACACTGTTCTTGTGTTCTAAGAGTGAAACAGCTTCTCTGTGCCGTGATTGATTCTTAATACTTTGCTCCTACTTGGCTGTCTGAGATGACAACTGCAGTAGGTGCCCTTTAAACCATCACAATTCCTAGATGGATCATTTCCTGTGGAAACAGTTGTATATTTTACTTTATGCCCTAATGCTGAAGTTGCGTCTAAAATGCATCAGCTGTATTAGCTGAAAATAAGTATTTCTAATCCTTACAAAGGTTAATGTTGAACTTGACATTTTTCTGAACCAAGGATACTCTTCCATTAGGCAGGATACATCAATTTTATTTATGAATAATATTTTAAAATGTAGAATAACTCATTTGCAAGTGTATTTTGTGTATTATGAAGCCTTGCAAAAATGTAGTATCAATATTGGGAGATAATGTAGACTTCCAAACATTTCAACCAAACATCTATAATTTGTAAACTTATTTATGCAGTTAAAATGTGAAAATTTTTAATAAGTTTACTTTATACTGAGGAAACTACTTACTTTCTAGGAATAGCTAGGTAACACCTCTCTGATTTTCAGGCTTTCAGTGTTAAGCCATCACCATTTGGTGTTTGACTGAAACAGTAATGAATTAGATCAGTTTTTTGTTTGCTTATTTATTTATTTATTTATTTATTCTGAGCTCAATTTATGTTCTTCCATACCAGTACAAGAATAAAGTGGGACTGTTAACTTTTATAGCCAGCCTGAAGGCAAGCTGTATAGCTGGAGAAATATTGGAAGCTGCTTCTCAGCTGTAGTGCCAAATTTCCATAGCCAGTTCTGCAGTGGTGCAGTTGGCCCATGTGATGCATTAAAATTGTACATCTGTTTCTGATGGACCTAAAAGACTATATAAGAAGAAAGGTAGCGAAGAGTAAAGGACCTTTTACATCTGTAGCCAAATAATATTTTTTTCTTAAACTGTCCATTCTCAAGCTATTAAATATAAAGTGCTACCCAGCAACATGCAGACTTGTTTGTTATTCCAAAATATAGCATATAACATCGTACTTGGTCTTTACTCATGTTAGGCTATTAGCTGCACTGGCTTTAGGTATGTTTTGACTGGAGTCAATGATTGTTAGGTATAACTTCCATCCAAAAGTGAAAACTGCTCAATATGAAAATACATAACCTTTTGTTTCTGTTATGCAACCACTGCAACCATGGAATCTTAAGAAGCTGTAGAAAATGTGTGTGTGTGTGTATATCTCATGGGTAATATGCTGCATATATTTCTGATTATATAAGTTGACTAGAATGGATTGCAGTGATAAAACAGTATTTGGTAAATCAAATTGATCAGATGGATTTGCTCTTGTAGAAGTTTACAAAATTGGCATAATTAATAAATCAGTGTGTCTGAGAAATGAGCTAAATCTGTAGGTTCATCATAACTATCTTTTTGTTAGTGAGTTCTTGATACATGAATATTAGTATTTTTAGAAGTATGGCACAAACAAAGCTTACCATGACCTTGGTTCTGAGACCCAGTATTAGTAATAGATGTAATTGCCATCTAAGCGTTTGGTGTCTGTACTTCTGTAGCTTGACACAACCCGCGCCCCCTCCTAAGTGGAGGAGAGGCCACTACGCTTGATTTTTTTCCCCGCCACCTTGTCAGTGGAATCGCACATATGGGGTTATTTGTGGCGAATCCAGCAGCTGAGAAGGGACAGCAGGTAGGTGCCCCTCTTGGTAAAGAGCCCTTGGAGGGGCTTTACAAAGGCAGCAAAAAGCAGACAGTGTAAATGGCCTGGCAGGCAGCGAAAGAGGCTCCTCTTTGAACACTTTGCCCCTGATCAGGTCAGGAAAGACACAGATTTTGCCATAGTGGGCACATAGGTGGTGTTAATGTGATCTCAGTATGTTCATGTACGTTTCCTTTCAGGGTGTTGACGACGCCTTTTATACATTAGTTCGAGAAATCAGAAAACACAAAGAGAAGATGAGCAAAGATGGTAAAAAGAAGAAAAAGAAGACAAAGACAAAGTGTATAATTATGTAAATACAATTTATCCTTATTCTTAAGACGTACTTAAGTAATTTTTGTACATTACACTAAATTATTAGCACTTGTTTTAGCATTACTTTATTTTCTGCTTCATGATCCTGTTAGCTTTACCTGAATGCTTGTTTTAAATGACAGTGGAAACTTCATTCCTCTTAAGTGCCAGTATTCTTTGAGTGTTGGTTCTTGAACTAGCGATGCCTGTGAAAACAAAACAAAACAAAAACCTGAGAACTCTCTTAGGACTCTTTGGTGCATGCACAGTTGCTAACTTCCTATTTTTCTTACCAGTTGTGAACTTTTGTTCTGTGTGCAAACAAAACAACAAAGTGATGCTCTCTACATTCTAATACCCCCTTAAATATTTTTATTTTTTAAGTCTGGTTGAGAAAATGGGCTAGTTAGCAAAAGCGATTCAGACTTTCAGACTTTCTTACTTCAGACTTTCACTTTAGACTGACTGCAATATAGAGAGACCAGAAGCCTTTATAGTCTTCCTGTAGTTTTTTGCTTCTAGGCATCTAGTCTTGTAGCATTTCAGATCAACTTTAATGAATGTGAAGATATAACTTTCACAAAAAAAAAAAAAAGCAATTTGTCACAGTCACTCCTTAAATACTCTATTTTTTCTATAAAAAAAAAGAAAAATTAAAAAAAAGACAATAATGCACATCTGGCAATGGAAAAAGTAAAAGTTCCAATTAGGTTGATTTGCTGTTGTTAACACATCGCTTTAAGACTTTCACTAACGTTCTCTGTCTGAAGACCGCAGTGAAATCCTGGCTTTCTGACTCCCAGTGGCAAACCTCCAAGTAGCTCAGGAAGTACCGGATTTCACCCTTAGCATCTCCAAGAAATACTAGAATGCCTTAACACATAAGGTAATTCAAGCTCTTAGGTTAATTCATACATGGATCCAGAATTCATCATAAGAACTAAGTCAGAATATTACTAAAGTGTACAGCTCAGTAAAATCATTCCCCCCTCCACCCTTCCCTGGGGTGGCATTATGTATTTCCAGATGCCCATTTTGTGTAAAACAGGGGAGGAATTTTAAATCACAGTAACCTCAAATCAGTAGCTTGACTTTAGCTGATTCATGCAATTAATTTGGAAATCACTATGCCATAAAAATGTTGTGGAATTTGCACAATTGTTCAGTGTAGATCATGATTTCCATAGTCAATGTTGTTTGTGTGGTGTTTGTGAAATACGAGTTTTGTTGCACAGATTAAATAGTTGGTAAGTGGCATTCCAGTGTCTAGTGTGTCATGAAGCTAGACCAAGATTTTAATATTTTCTCTGTATTTTTTAAAAATTTTGACTCTTTTTTTTCCCGATTAGAATTAACAAGAATTTTTGCAGAAGCTCTTGTTTTTGGTACTGCAGTAAAATAGTTATTCTGCACCCAAATAAGAGCCAGTAACTCCAGTGCTACCAGTTCCTGTTGTCTTTCTTACAGACACTACAGTGTTTGGTTGTTTTGATTAGGGCCTCAGTTCCTGAAGGTGCAATTTTTATTAGCACCCAGCTCAGACAGGTGCAGAGTAAAAGTGACTGGGAATGTGACTCTGGTGTACCCTGAAAGATGACAAGAAATGAAGTGACTGTAGTTCAGGACACTGGACTGGTATGTATTTAGTTTGGGACAGGCAATAGCAGCAACACCCTAATCTAAACTATCCCTACACCTTGGCATCTAAATTATGCTTTGAGTTTTACACAGTAGGATTTTTATATACCAGTGTAACTTAGACCATTTATATGATGTCAAAGGTGCAGCTTGCATACAAGAAGTATTCTTTGGCTTCTACAAAGAGCCGTGGCTCTGAGAGCTGCAGAGCTTGCAGGGGAAGCCCCAGGGATACTGTCCGCATTGCTGCGTGTTCTTCTAATTCATTTGTGGCTGGGAGAACTTAGCAAATGAATGTCTTCCCCTGCTCCCTTCCATCCTTCCTTCCCGAAAAATCCAGACCCGCCAAAATGCAAACCTTTGCACAGCTTTGATGTGAAAGCTACTCTTTAGATGACAAAATGCTCTGGAAGATGGTGGTAGGAGAACTTAGCATTGTTATCATAAGGACCAATAAGGAACAGGAATAAATCCTTAATGTCACAATAGATTTTACAACTTCTAAGGTTAAAGCATTTTGGAGATAGATGGTTATTTGCATATTTTAGACACCTTCTTGATGTGTATGAAGAACGTAGCAGAAGTGGATAGTATACCTTGAACAAACAAAAGTAATCTTAAGATTTGTGAATTTTGGTAACTGAGTCACACTGCATGTAAAATTAGGGCCAGACTGAAAGTTTGTAGGCTAATTGAATTAAACTTTTAGGAAAGTCAATTAAATTGAAAAGCTTTAATCATCAAAGGTGGATGCATATAGCTCTAATATAAAGCTATATATGAAATGTTTTTTCTTTGTTTCAGTAAATGTGATATATAGCTAGCAATCTAATTAGTACAAAATCTATTTAGATTAGCCCTTATCAACTTTCAGAAATTACATCCTTGCCACTGTTGTGCAGTTTTGTCTTAATATTGTAGCGATTTGGTGAAGCATGTTGGATTGCAGCTTGAACAAGTTGATTTTGTTGTTATTCTCTCTCTCCCTACTTGAAATGCTTTTAAAGACCATACCTGGATGCTATCTTTTCTGATAAGGAAATGAACATGTGAATCATATACCACATTAATACGTTGTCACATGTCAGGGAGTAACACCTTCTTACAGTAGCTTTATGTAACTCTTGTAGACAACTTTGTTTCTCTCAAAGCTGAACTGCTCTAAAATTTTTGCTAACTTAAATCTGCAGTTTAAAAATTGTTACAGTAACTGGGATTTCTGCAATGTGTAATTACTGATACATAATCTTCCACTCTTACCTGTATGACCAAGCAATACAATTACCTTCAAAGACCATCAAACCGTAAACGAATCGTTTTGTGTGAAGTTTACATAAAGCTACAGAGATGGTAAAATCTTTCCTAACATTTCTTTATTCCACTGTCTTGTGTTTTCATGTTGAAAATACTTCTGCTTTTTCCTCTTGAGTGCCAACTTCTTACTACAACGATTTCTTAATGTAATATGTTTACCTGGAATGTATTTTAACTATTTTTGTATAGTGTAAACTGAAACATGCACATTTTGTACATTGTGCTTTATTTGATGTGGAACATATGCAGTGTGATCCAGTTTTTCCATCATTTGGTTGCGTGACCTAGGAATGTTGGTCAGAGCAGACATTAAGTTAAAATTAAAAAGACCACTGTTTGTTTTTAAGAATTTTAATGTTTTCTAGGAGTATGTGCTGTGAGGTGATCTGGAATTTGTCATTTTTTGTCGAACTGTACTGCTCCTATTTATTGTAATGTAATAAAAAAAAATAGTTATTGTGAGTTTGTGTTGGCGTTTCTCTCCAAGCAGCTCAGTGCTCATCTCTGGAACGGAGGGCCCCACCGAGCTGCTGTCTCTGCCTTCCTCTCAGAGCGGGTGCAGCATTTTGTCCAAATGCTCCATCCGATCCACTTCGGGTCTGCGCCTTTGCCTTCCGTGCTTAGCAGAGCCCTGCCTCACCCACGGTTGTGCCTCGTGCCCATCAGGGCTTCCTGCTTGGGCTATTCCATGGCCTTTGCCTGAGCAAAGGGACTGACAACTCATACTTGTGGGACAGTGACCTTTTCCTTGGCTACTACTGCCTTGATCTGAACTTGCCCACGCGTTAAAGTTGCCTGAGGGGCTATTCTGCATTCCTTCTCCAGCTGGACCAGCAGTTTGCTTCTGTAAAACACCTTCTGGAAGCTTCCAGAAAATAAAAAGGACACTCTTTAACAGTTTAACCCGTTTAAGTGGGTTAAAGGTGACGTGGGAGAGGAGTTGATAAGCTCCCTTGATATGGATGGGCTATTTCTTGGATCAGTGTGGTGCTAGAAGCTTCATCTTCACTTACTTCATCTCAAGGTAGCTTACTCTCTTCACTTGCCTTAATTTTTCAGCTATTATTCTGGGATTTACATGTGTAAAAACATTTGCTATGCCAGCAGTTGTGAGCTGATTCCTTACCTGTATTTCAAAGGTTATTTCTCTTCCACCTCAGGTGTCACTTACTTTCTTCCCCGTAGAACTCAGTAGTGTGTTGAGAAGAGTGGTTACAGCACAAGCTTATGCTGGTGGAGCCAGGGCAGTCAAAGAGAGAGCACCAGGATCAGGTTTCATATTTTTGCTGCAGTAGTTAGGCCACATCAGAAACTGGGAATAGCAGGAATTGCCTTTAGGGTCCACGCAGATGGGATGTTCATCTTCCTCCTGACCCTGCCTTGTCTTTTTAATACAGCAGGATGGCACGTCTGCCAGGCTGCCAAAGTGACCACAAGTGTTAGGCATACTGTCCAAATATTTAAGAACCTACTTTACTTTGAAGAAAGTGCTCATCTGTGGGGGAAAATGAATCATGAAACTCAGAAGATTTTCAAAACCACATAAATCTTCTATGTAAAAGAAATATAGCAACTTGGATCACCGTGCAAGGAAGCAGCTCTTCAGGTAAATGTAAAAAGTTACTTGTTCAGCAGCTATGCTGAAGTGAAACAGAACAGACCTGTTTTACTCCTCCTTCCTAAAGAAGTATTTTCATTTACCAGTTTAGGGACAGTAAGAGTTGACAGAAAACTATAATCAATATAACTGAAACCCACCGCCCACTGCAAGCAATCACTTAGTGGGTAGCAGGGGCCTCATCTGTGAGTTGCAAGTCCTTCGGGGGGTGGCAAGCACGTACGTTCCATTGCCTGTGAAGTTACAGCTCCTTTATTGGGTTAATCTTTACCCATTTGTATCGCCCCCTCGCAGGTGGTTATTTCTTGTCGTCGTCGTAGTAGCGCCGCTTCATAGCTCTGTATTTCCGGAGATAGTACAAAGCCTCCAGCTCCTTTATCACAAACTCTCCTCGTGCAATTAGTTCCTTAATTTTTTCAGGGTCTTTGACATCTTTGTTTTTTAGGAAAGCTGCTTTCAAGCGGCTTCTGAAGTAGTCTGCTCCTTTGGGATATTCCCTTCCAAGGTACAGCAGCTTGAACAAGAAAAAGAGGATTCTTTTTTAGACGTAATTCATAGCAAAAGGGTCTTATCTACCTAAGCAAATGTGCCAGTGGGGCTTAAGACACTTACATTTTTGTAAAGATTCAACACTTCACCTCTTAAAGAATTGGCCATTCTCATATTTCACTCAACTCTTTATCCTTGTGTTATTTTTTTTTACCTAAAGAATAAGGAGTTTGCCGTTAGCCTTCCTGTGGGGGCCGCTAAGCCCCAGCCTCCTCTTTTCCAGCAACGCCAGCCTCCTGCTTTATCTCCTCGCCGCTGGTTTCCGTCTAGCTCGTTCCACCCCGCGGCTTCTCCCGGGGCCGCTCGCGGTCCTGGCTCCCGCTGGCCGCGCCCT
>NW_010583666.1:0-17449 GCF_000705375.1 Tinamus guttatus | reverse complement strand
CCCATGGGATTCTTCTGAGGAGGTCTCGGAAGAGGCTAAAGTTGCCCCAGCTCGAAGGCCATGGTTGCAAGGCTATTTACAGCCCTGCTTCCTCCTCGTTGGATCCTGAACTCCACCAACTCATGGTCACTGCAGCCAAGGCTACCCCTCACCTTCACATCTCCGACAAGTCTCTCCTTATTTGTTAGTACAACGTCCAGTAGCCCACCTCTCCTCATTGACTCCTCCACAGTCTGTGTCAAAAAGTTATCATCAACACACTGCAGAAACATACAAGACTGTTTGTGCCTGTCTGTCTTGTCTTTCCAGCTGATATCAGAATGGTTGAAGTCCCTGGTGAGAACCAGAGCCCATAACCGTGAGGCTGCTTCCAGCTGTCTGTAGAAGGCATCAACAACTTCCTCATCCTGGTCAGATGGCCTATAGCAGACACCCACCACAGTGTCTCTCACGCTAGCCTGCCAGCCTGTCCTTCCTAAAGAGCACATAGCCTTCCATGGCAGCGCTCCAGTCGTGCGAGCTATCCCACCACGTCTCTGTGATTCCAATGAGATCATGATGCTGGGACCGCACACAGATCTCCAGTTCGTCCTGCTCATTCCCCATGCTTCGTTCACTGGTGTACAGGCATTTCAGGGAAGGAATTGAGCCTGCAGGTTCCCCAGGAGGGGTGAAAAAGGACCCTCTATAATCATATCTTAAATTCACTTCCACGCTCCCGCTGGACGCATTCTGACTTTGGCTGCATGACACTGATTGCCCTGTCCATGTAACATTCCCCTTCCCCCTTCTTGCTTAGTTTAAAGCCCTCCTAACCAAACTGGCCAACCTGTTGGCCAAGACATGCATGCCCCTCTTGCTGAGGTGTCGCTCATCATTCCCCACTAGCTGGTGATCTTCAAACAGTGCCCATGGTCACAGAAACCAAAACCCTATTGCCAAGACGGTTCAGCCAGTTGTTAACCTGCAGTACCTGCCTTTTCCTCCTCATATCCATTCCACTCACTGGCAAGATTGAGGAGAACACAACCTGGGCTACCAGGCCCTTGACTGCCATCCCTAGGGCTCTGAAATCTCGTTTGATGTTGTTCAAGTTCCCCATGGCATCATTAGTGCCCACATGAAGCAGCAGCAAGGGATAGTAGTCAGATACCTGGACAAGATTTGACACTCTCTCTGCGATATCCCTTGTTCGAGCCCCTGGCAGGCAACAGACCTCTCTGGACAAGGGGTCAGGTCTGCAGATTGGTGCCTCCGTGCTCGGTGGCAGGGAATCCATCCCATGACCTCCCCGACCCACAACCATCACTCCCTGCTTCTTCCGGGTGCTCCTTTTCTCCTTAATGGGAATGATCTTAAGGCCACTTGACTGCCTCACCGTGGACAACCCCCTAGATGGATCTTGGTCATTGACCTCATTTGTCCGGCCCTCAAATTCCAGGGCCTCATACCTGTTGAACGTGGTCACCTGTGGGTGTGAGGTGGGCCTGGAAAGGATTCTCCTGCCACCTCAAACAGGGATCCATTTCCATTCTTGTTCATCTCTTAATTCTGTTAATTCTGCCCGCTCCACCCTGCAGCAAGGGGGTAGTGGATCCTCAGGCTGCTTTCGGGGCTGTTCCCTGGGTGCACTTCCTGGGATGACTGCAGAGCGTGACTCCACCAATCTGTTTCTTTCTCACACTCCCTGATGCTCCTCAGCCTTTGAACCTCCTCCTTCAGCTCCACCACCAGGCTGAGCATTTGCCCACGTGCTCACACCTGAGGCAGGTGCTGTCTCTGCTACCTCCTGGTAACATGGAGAGGCCCAGACGCTCCGCACAGCTGAAGACTTGGACCACTGCACGTAAATGTGGTGGTTCAGTGTGTGTCGCCACAGTCTTCCTGGTGCTGCCTCTCTGCCGAGTAGAGACCATGGCTTCGCCAGAGTTCTCACTGAGGGAAGAGGCCTCTTCCTGAGCCAGGAGGAAACTCCCTGCACCAACAGCCGTGCTAACGACCGCCGCTCTGGCCCGGGGCTCAGCGCTGCCCGCTCAGGGATCGGGCTGGGGCTGCCTTTCACTCCCTGAACATATTATTGCTCCTCTTGAAGGCAGTGGAAGTTGTTAGAGAAGTGGCTGGGAATACAGTTGCACAAGAGCTTATGCTTTAAAAAAGTCTATATTTTACTTATTGTTGGCATATCTAAATTTGCTGGCAGTTTTGGAATCATCTGTCTCTTGCACCTGCACCAGTTCCTGATTTCTGTTCTCTGGCATTTTCCTTTCATCCCCTTACTTGTGTCAAATACTGAATTAGACGTTTTGTTGCAGACATAAATTTAATCTAGGAGAGCAGAAACCACTGATAGACTAAGTAAGAATGAATATATTCTGTTTCGGAATCCTTCCTTTTCTTTCGTTAGTGACAGTTATATATGCCATATGCCCATATCGACCTTTCTTTTGATCTTTTTCTGTAGTGGGAACATTACATTGGTTGTGATGGAAGTCCTGACCCAACAGTGCTACAGGAAATAAATACTTTCATGAGCTTGTGGCGTGAAGATCCAAATGAGGACATTCAGTTTGTGATGGAGAAGGGACAGGAAGTGCTAAATGTAAGTGTTTGTTAAAATGGCCTTCCCCAGGTTAAGGTCACTAGAACTTAATATTAATGTCCTTTGTGTTATTTTTTAAAATTTGTTTATTATCTTGTATTCCAATATCCATCTCCCCTGCCATATGCATTTTTCAAGTCTTGACCCAAATACATCAGCTCAGTGCACAGAAGTCTCATTGTGCAGCATTTGCAGCCAGTAAAGTGAAATGCAACAGAAGGGGTTCCCAAAGCGTAATCTGCCAATTGTTGGTTTGTGAGGCAGCTGTAAAAAAAATATATCATCTGATGTGTAAAAATAGGACTTTATTTTCATTCATGGCAATTTTATAGTATAGGTCAGAAAGTTAAATGGTGGTTTGTAGAAACTAGAGGTGAAAGTTGTATGCACGATGCACATTTTGTTGGGCTGCTGTGGTTCTGCATGGGACTTCCCATCCTGCGATGCTTGCTGAGTGCTCAATTGCACGTTTCACCTTCAGTATGTTGCCTTTTTCTGAGCCAACAGGGAATATACTATCATCTCCTTTCCAAAATATGTTAGCATGTAACTTCTCCCTTTCCCTTTTACACTGCAATCCAAGCATAAAGCCTGGTAGCTGCCTTCTCCCTTTGCTTCCCTCCACTCTTCTCCCTGCTGTCATTTCTTTCTCTGCAACACACATTTTCCCCTCCAACACTGAAGCAGTCACAGCTACTTCTTCTTTTGTAAAGATAGCCTCCCTTGCACCATATGGTCAGCAGACATTAGAATACATTTCATTCTATAAGATATACATTTTTGTTTCACTTCTGTTCAAAATCCAAGATGATGTCAAAAAGTATTACTGTTGGCTGTGCGCTCTTGGTCCAAAACATTGGAGCTTTTCCATCCTGCTCTGCAAGTGTTTAGTACTTAGAGCTGCAAGATCCCATGTACCAGCAGGTCCTAGTGGATGGGAACCTCCGCGCTGTTGAGGCCGACCATGTTAAAGATGAAATGTAAAAAAGTGGTAACACTGGTTATAATTCTGCCACTGCTTTGCACATCTGAAATGAGGATATAAAATACACTCTGATGCTTCCTCTTTTCCTCATCATGGCAGTTCTGCAAGTCTGTGGAGCAAGGGGAAAAGAAGTGACGTAATTTGTCTTTGCAGTGCCCTTTTCTCACAATGATCTTCAGACTTCACTTACTTAAAAAAAAATGTTTAATACTGTTCTGTGAACTGTTCACCAGGGTCTTACACGTGGTAAACTCTGTTGTCTAACTTCCTACTTCCTAGAATTTTTTTTCTCATGGTTTCTTCACTTTCTGTGTGGGTTAATCTTTATTTTCACCCTCCAGGTTATGTATGTCCATTCTTTGTACTTACGATGGCAGAAAAGCGTTCCAAATGTAGAAGTATTTTAATGTTTCCTTAATAAGCAGGTGTTCAGTCTGAAGTAGTAGTTTTAAAAGTTTTGTGAACTATTTTATCAACTGTCATCTTCATTTTGAAAGTCAAGAAGATGTTTCAAAATGCTGATTTCCCAATCATTTTATGTTATCATTCAGCCAATTTGAAACTCTAAACTTGGTCATAAACAGTCTTAAACTTGTCATTTTTTTTTTCTTCTCTTTTGCATGATGGACCCTGACTTCCTAGGGCGATTACTTTGCTAGGTAACATTTTGTGCATTTCAAGTATGTTTGTTAAGATGTTTCACAGTAGCAGTTAAAATACCTTACAGTAGCAACTGTGATCTGTTTGCTCTCTCCTGCCTGATGTTCTGAGTAAAGCAGATGAGTTAATATTTTCCCAAGATTCTGACAACTCTTGAACAATAAAAAGCAGTTTGTATAGATAATGTGAATCAAATTCTTCCATCTGTGCTGTGTTTACTAACTCAGTAATTTGTAGATCAGGAGTGAATAATAATAAAAATCCCATCAAGGGGGTTGAACTTGAGTTTTATAGGCAGTGCACCAATAAATACAGTAGTAATAAAAGACTTCTGTTCATAGATCAATGCCAAAAATTTTGGCCAACTAGAAATTCTTTAGTCCTACACAAGCATTTAGATGCTAGATATTATTGCTTAGGGGGGAGCAACGTCATCATAGTTTCAATCTTCACATTAAGGCTTGTTCTGAGCATTCAAATAATTGCTGCATGTCTCACTGTGAGATTTTCTTCTTTTATGTTTCCTAGTTAATTGAGAAGTTGCAGTTTCTTTTATTGGACACACCACCAAATGAGATAACAGAGAAAGAAAGAGTTCAGTACCAGGGAACAATTTTGGACTTGCAGAATCTTCTTCACGAGAAGTACAATGGAGCAACAGAGCGCCTGCTCAAAGTAAGCAAGAAAGATCTGCAACTTCGAAATTGTAATGCAAGCAATGTGTATAAATCAGCTACAAGTGTTTTGTTGTGGTGATTGTTTTGTTTGCCTTTTTTTTTATATTGTCACAGAGGTTAGTATTTGATTTTCTAAATCATGTGTACAGCAGATACCAGACTCATATTACTTCGATATCCCTGTTAAAATTCCCATCAGAAGGCACTTAATGTCCAATTACTGCTGATTACTGCAAGATTTGAAGAGGTTAGAAATAAGGGTAACCCATGAAATAAATTTCTGCCCTATTTAGTGATTTAATTTAGAAGATAGTTAACTGCACAGAAGTTGTGCATGTGTGGTGACTGCGGCACAGCAGTTCTTCGTTGCTCAGTTGGCGCTTGGTTTTGCTTCTGCTGGAAAGTGTTCTTGAAGGCAAGTGATTAAGGACGGTACCTTCCTTAGTCTGCCTGGTAAGGCAGTGCCTTGAAGGAGACAGTGAAAGATCCCACATTTTGGCAGTACTTTGACTAACAGAATTGATGCTTGAATTCGTATCTGTTGTGTTTTAGCACATAAACACAACATCTGACCTTGGTTTGGTGTATTTTTATTCCCATACGTGTTTTTGATTTACTCTGGACTAAATTTAAGTAAATCTCAGTAATGTAAATAAGACGGAAATTTTATTTAACCTGCAGGTTCTTTTTTTTATTTATTTTTTGTAGGCAGATGATAATATGTCTGAAGATAATGACAGTGGAAATATGCAGGTGGTCATACAGGATAAAAATATTACACTTTGTATTTGGGCAAATTTGAAGAAGAATGTAAGGTACAGCATACTAAAACTCTTATATGAAATGAAGTCTGGCTTTGTCTACCTGGGTCAAACATCTGTTTCTGGTAAACTTCTTAATACTGAATAGCATTTGTTCTATAGATTCAAAACTGATGGTTTTCATAGCAGCCCCTTGGTAAGGAAAGTGCTGGTTCCATCAGAGTTTAATTTTAAAGGAGATGCTAGAGTGTTTTATATATGTGTGTGTGTGTGTCTGTGCATGTGTGTATATATATATATATATGTATTTTTTTGGAAAGCTATAGTAGAACACTGTTACTGACAGAAGAGTCTAGTTAAATAGCAAAAGAATAAAACTTGAACAGGGAATTAACATTTCTTTGAAAGAGAAGTTTCTGTTTCTTGCTGATGTGTGAAAATAATTCCTAAGCTATTAAAGCTTTTTTTTTGCGAAGTGCTGAATGATCCTTTGCGCTCATTCCTCTGTCAAGAAAAGTTGTAGAACCAGGATGTAAATAGCCTCAAGATTTGATTCTGAATCTAGAATTATTGACTCAATTGCCATTTATCTAATATATTTTTTAATAAATTTTTGAGCAGGCATCATATTCCCACTCAGCAAATATAAGGAATAAAGCAGTGTAACGACTTTACCAGGGCCTCCTTATTCTTTTAGTGAAGGCAAATTTCCTTCCCCTGATCTTTGCTCCAGCAGCTGGAAAGCTGTGTCCTGAAGACTGTCAGAGTGATGTGCAGCATGTGCCATTTTGGTGAGGTGCTACAGCCTTTCACCCAGTTTGGGGAAGCAGCTGTAATTTGTAATCCAGAAGAGATTCTAAAGGGGGTTTAATGACAGCTATCAATACAAATGGAAAGGAAGTATTTGGTGAACATGAACTTTTTTCTTCACCTCTTTTCTCTGAGAATGTGTGTACAGTAGAAGAGAATTCAGGTGCTACTTAGTGTAGAACAACAATTTGGATACTCAACATGGTACGGAACATGGTACACACGTAAATCATGTCAATTTGACTAAATGGCTATTTTACAGGTTCAAAACCCACGTGTTTCCTGAGATAAAGCATGGATTTGATCTTCCAAAGTCGCTGGCAGTGAGCAGTGTTGCTGTGCGCATCTTTCACACTCACTACGATCACATCTCTCCGCTTTGGCTGCAATGCCAGCGTGTCCCAAAGCTGAAAGGCTCAGATTACAGTGAAGCAACTGTGGAGTCGAAAGAAGAGGTAGAAGCAGCAGCAGAAGAGGAGCAGAAGGCTGAAGGAGAGCTCAGCGCACCCATCGAGGAGGAAATGCAACTGGAGAAGCTAAAGGTAGGGAAGAAATCCTGCAAAAGCCTCTTCTGCAAAGCTGTTCCTCAAGGCTCACTTGCAGTCACAACTTCCTAGCATGTCCTGTGCCCAGGAGAGGTTGTTCTTCAACCTTTTTAGACAGGTCCTATTTTTGATAGTACTGTGCTGTACATCTTCACGGGGAGGGCCGAGAGAAATGAACAAAGATCGTCATACAAAGGTTGCTGAGAGAAGTTTTGATCAGACATTGAAATCAGCATGAGATTTAGTCACCATTTTATTGGAGTAGGATCAAGCTATGAGGAACATTAGGTGCTGTTGTAAGAGATTTCTATAAATATATTTCAGGGGTCATCCTCTGCTTCTGAGAATTGGACAGTCTCATCACTCCAGGAGTCTAATGTTAGAAAAATTTATGACATTCCAAAAAGGATTTAGAGTATTTAGTCCACCCTCATTTTGATATTACATAGCTGCTCAGTTCCTGTATGTTGAAGCCTTTGCAGTAGAGGGCTATCAAAATCCTGCTTCTGCCTGTGTGGTTCTCTTTTTTGGCCCACTTGAATGGATTGTGGTGGCATTAGGTATTGGGAGGATTGTTTGTTCGGCTTTTTTTGATTGATTTTGATGTTTCTTATCATGTGTGACCTACAGATAAATGATTCCAGTTCGCTGTCTAAAATTTCTGCAAGAATAACTGTAAATCCTCATGTGTTATCCATGTCTACAGCAATAATGTTTGTCCTCCTCCTTCCAGCCCAAACACCTTTGTAGTAAATCATTATCCGAGGTCCTATTTTAGTTAGTTCCCAATTCCTTTTTTTGGGTGAGAAAATTTTGTATTTTAGCACTTTTCACGTATATCAGTCAGTTTAGACTGCTTCAAGCTCTGTATTTTACTCTTTCTCCTTTATTTTTTGGGGTCTTACTTTATTTTCTTGGTCAGTCTTTGTGATTTTTCCTGTCCCCTGCCATGTGTGAGTAAACTCTTTTTCCCTTCTGCCTGATGCCTGTTTCAGGAGCTGCACGTTTTTCCCACTTGCCAGCTGACACACAGGGAGGGTGGGATCCCTGGATTCACATGCATGGATCACACACAGAAATGCCCTTCTTGTACTGCTGCATTGGCACAGCAGTCTCTTACCACAGAGATTGGGCAGGAAATTTAGGGTAATGCTTGGAAAATAGAAAACAACATGAGAAAGGGAATAAATGTCATGAGCAAGACATAAGCTTAGACAGGAAGCGTGATTGCTCGCATGATTTCATTATGGCTTTAAATTCAATCTGGCCTTAAGGTTTTTTTGTGCCACTCTTCTAGCTGCAAGGTCAGCATAAACCTACCTTTTGCACTCCCACAGTGCTAGAAAGGTTATAAATGCTTGCATGGTGCTTGGAGGTGGAATTTGTTGAAAAAATGGAATAGTTATTGCATGTTTATCTACATGTACTTATCCAGTTGTAAAGCAGAAGGTGATTTCTTTGCACATTGAAATCTCATAGTCCTGTACTAAAACCTTGACCCTATAGCAAGAGCTGTTGCAGCAGAAATGAAACTGTACTGTTTTCCCTTGGGCTATTGCTTTGAGAGAGGTGATACCTGTCTTTATTTTTTATTTAATTGTGTCTGTCTTTTGCTTTTTATCTAGAGTGCTACCTCATTCAAAGAAAATATTGATATAAATGAAAAGACAGAAGAGGCAACTGAGAAGAAATCAGGAATCATTGATGTACCATCACAAGGTATTGCTTAGCTGTTATATGCAGCTTTGCAAAACTGCTTATTCTAAATATTTTATTTAGGGAAACATTGTTATTAGAATGGAACAAAGACGATCAATATATTGCTGTTGTGATGGCACTTTAGTTTTGTTGACAGTTCTGTTAATGATTAAGTGGAGGGAGAGAAAACGTAGGGATAGAGACAAAGGGGATAGGAGTAGAGAGAGATAGGGAGGTGGATTTTGTCCCTGCAGCCTGAGTGTTTATGGGTGGTTGAGCCAATCTATTTCTAAATGTGCTGGTCTGTTTGGTGAAAGTGGCTTCTCTTGGAGGTAACGAATCAAATGGGCAGTATGATGAGCACTCAGGTACTGCAGCTCTTACT
This sequence comes from Tinamus guttatus, assembly GCF_000705375.1. The sequence goes on along the minus strand of NW_010583666.1, from coordinate 8,329 downwards.
GGGAGTTACCTATATGCGTGCTTAAAAAAAGGTGTGTATTGAAGTACTTTACTAAAAGAGGCCCTTGTCCCACAACCTAGAACTATTGTATATATTAAATATTTCTTCCTATATTTCTATATATTATATATCAATAATATATATAGTTCTTATTTATTTCTTCAGTATTGGTGTGTCCTATCGTTTAATAAGCCTATAATTTTTCTTTTAGTACTATCATAAAATGACTTCAAATTCCTCAGCATAACTTGGCTGAACTGTGTCAGCCTCCTGCTTGTTTTAGAAGAACTATCATCTGCTGAGCACAGCCCCAGTAACCAAATCCCCAGGCTACTGCCTAGAGGCTATTGAAACAAGGTAGTTTTCAGGCGTGTATGTAAAGGACTTAGGCATCATTTTGGGGATTTACTATTTTATTTCTATAAGGCTTTGAAAATTCCCTACTCTACTATTAGCTAAAGTGCGTGTGTCCAGAAATATAATAATTTTAGTTGTATGTCTTCAAGCCTGCCTTTCTGGGCAGAGAAGGCTTCAGCAATCATGCTGTGGCTGGCAGGCTAGTCATTTGCAAACGCAATTTCAGAATGGAGTTTGAAAGCTTCCACAAATTCAGGGAAAACAGGTAGCCCCAGAGAAGAGGCAAAAAGGACCAGAGTTAGGAATGCATCGGCACAGAAAACAGCAGGAACTATTGCAGGTTCTTCTCTGAATTTAAATTTGTTGAACCAAAGTTAAAAAGTTAATTTATCTTGGAAGGCTGTAGGGGTAGTTGTTGTTGTTGTTATCTGAAGAAGCAAGATCAAGAGCAAACTGCTCTAGTAATAACATTTCCTATAACTGCAAAAGGAGCTGAGGTTGTAGTACATATGTACCTTTAGAAACCTCATTACCAAGACAAGAAATGTTTGTTTTTTTGTTGTTTTTCCAATTGTCTCGCTATCCTTTTTTGCCCTTTTCCATTAATTGTTGAAAGGCTTGTGGAAACCAGCAGGTGGTACTGACATCCTGCAGCCTGCGAAGCCCTTCGGGGCAGGTTTGCTGTGCAAATGCTAGAGACACTGGAGGTACAAAAATTCCAGTGCGTTAGTTTAAGTGCCGAGTTCACGCGGGCTCTTGTTTAGTTCAGATTCCAGCGGTGCTGGAAGAGACCAGCGAGGAAGAGGCGAAGGAGGTAACTGACGAGACCCTGGTTGACTTGCAGCAGTTTGTGCCCGTGGGGGGCGTGTACCACACGGCCGCGCTGCAGCTGCCGCCCCTGGCCAGAGAAGTCAAGAGCTGGAGGATGGTGGAGGTGAGCGAGGCGGCGCGCGGGAAACGCCGCAGCTCTTCCAACTGCAGCGCGACGGCCACCCCCTTTCTGTCTTGACAAAGGTGCTCGAAGGGGGATTGGAAGCGTATCCCTACCCCCTGGAATCAGAGGAGACGGAAGATGCTGCCCATCCACCCATAGAGATCACGCTGAGGCTGCCTGACCACGTGCTCTATTTTGAGGACCCTCTTGTAGCGCGCTGGGATCCTGCAGGTGCCAGCTTAGACCATAACTTTATCTTGAGTTTGAGTAATGGAATTTAGGTCCAAGACTGACTATTATTTCCAGACTTCAGCTGTAAAACATGGGAGTCAATTCAAGGCCAAGAGCTAGTCTAGGGACTTCAGTGTGATTTGATTTTGGTTGTGTTGTTTCTGCCTTTTATTTTTAATAATGGAATTATTGGGGCGTTTCAATGGAACTCTTAAATACTAATGGAGAAAAATCCTACACTGTAAAAGCAGGCAGCTGTAGAGTTGTGTATCACAAAATAAACTCCATTATAGTGAGGCAATACAAAGTTTGTTTTGAGTCAAATTAATTTCTATGTGCGGTAATCTTAAGTAATTTTTTTCTTAATGTACAATTTTGTAGTTATTAAAAAGGTATCTCTGATATTACATTCATGAAACAGTAGAAGACAGGTAATGGGGTGTTTGGAGTTACTACAGAGTAAAGGAGCTTGTGGACCATTGCAGGGGTAGTTGTTCTTCTCTGATTAAACAGAAGCTTCCATGTCAACATTAACCCCATCTTCAACTTAAACTTTTTATATGAGTTATGATAGGAAATTGAAAACAAGAGGAAAGAGAAAGGTTCCTTAAATGATAGTTCTTTAGTTTTGGCCAGTTATTTTTTATTGCACTATTATTTAACCTAAGCTATCTTATTAATTTCTTCCCAGCACAAGAAGCTTTAAAAATCTTTTTCCTTTTGATTTCCTATTTCCCTTTATTAAGGTCAACAGTGGCGAACAGAAGGCATCAGCAACACAGTGTATGAAAAAGAGGAGAGGAAAGTCCATTTTGAGATGGATGCCTTTTATACAATAGCACTTCTCCAGGATGCTCATCTCCATATGCCTTATCAGGCCTGGGAATTGCGCCCTACTGGTACAGATGAATTATTACTTATAGTTACTACAGCCTTTGCAGAGGTTCATATACAAGTTAAGGTACTATAAATTATTTGTTTATATAAAATTTGTGCTTTTCTAAACTAGGGCTGTAGGGCGCTGTCCTTCATTAAGAAGGTGAGATGCTTCCACAGCAGTGATTTGAGTCTCATTTTGTCCCTCTGGACAACTCGGGGAGAGCTCTCCAGTTCCAAGTGATGTAAGGAAGAGCTGTAGTGGTTTAAGTGTAGCTGTTTCCTGGGACTTGCTTAGAAGAAATGTTCTCATGTTTGTTCTGCATGAGAGATGTGGGCCAGCCCAGCAGTGCCACTTGTGACCTCCCAGAATGAAGTGACTTGTCACAAGCTCTGGGAATGCAAGTTTACTGACCATAGTGGTCAATGATGAATGCAATATCCAGAACAGCAAAGCAGCAATAAATAGGTGAGGCCTGATGCAGAAAATAGCTTTCACCACTAGCTCCTTTCCTTGCTTTGTACAACAGGATCATCAGTGCACCTTGACTTCAGTAGTGGTAGAAGAAAAGAAAGTACTTTCCCCCTTGACAGGAAAATGGATGAGTCCAGTTCACCTAACAGTAGTTTTGAAAAAGGCTGGTATAAATATTTTCCCAGCAGAGTATTCTCACAAGTATGTCTGTGTGAACAAAAAGGTAAGGCAAAGTTGGTGCTTCTCCCCACCCCCCTTCTCTCCCCTCTTCTCCCTTCTCTTTAATGGAGGCAAGTCCAGCGGCATGTTCTGGCAGCTGGTTAGAAAGCAAGCTTTCTCTTAGATTTGTACAATGCAGAAGATAAAAAGATGCATAATTTGCTCCTAACTTATATATATATTTTTTTTAAATTTCAGGCTCCCCTCGCAGAAGTTAAGGCGTATCAACAGATGGCACTTGTTGCATCAGCTTTTGCTTTCAGTTGGAGCAAATGGAATCTGGAATCAGGGGAAGAACAAATAGTGCTTAAGGTTGGTGAATTTAGTTAATTTAGTCTAAAGATAACTGACTAAAGTTAGTGTATGTTCCTTTACAGTCCTGACCTCTAGGTGTTAGTGCAGCAGTTTTAAGATTTAGTTTACATGAAAGCTGTTAAGTATTGTCTTCAGTAAAACCTCAGAACCCCCTTTTCCACTGCTGTTGCATTTACACATGGGTGAGCTACAAGAGCTTGAGCCTCAAGGACACAAATGTCAGCAACAAAGATGACAGCCAAGCTGCTAACACATAATTGACCATTCAAGAAATGAGGCTTCCCCCTCTGCTAGGGTGATAGAGCTGGATGCTGATTGTTCCTTCAGGGAAAGCCCATTTTATATGCCCTTTGAATGGCAAGCAGCTCACCAACCTCCCTAATCAGTGTCTGGAAGTTCTCTGCAATGGGGAACAAATGAAAATGTTCATATTGCAAAGAATGAGTCATCTGTTTCCATGCCTGAACTAAAAAGAATATAGTTGAAAGTTCTCTTAATTTTTAATTGTTTACTAATTACTAAGATACCCATAACTATTGCTAAGGAATTAAGAAAACAAGAAACACCCCGCACAGACACAACTTTTTTCTCATTCACTTGAATTTTTGAAGTTTTGAAAATAACTCCGCTGCTTATACATCATATGAATTTTTAGCCTAATACTTAATCTCAAGAGCAAAGACTAAAGCCTAAAGTCATGCTTTAATTGGCTGGAGCATTCATATAGATTTAGGAGTTCAAGAGCAGCACCTTATTTTGTTATACTCACATGAAGACTCATACAGGCATTTTCCATTTTCAAAATTTTTTGGGGGGCCTGTGCCCTAAGCTATGTCTTACAGACTCTTTCTTTCCTGTAATAGGTAAGTGAGCATCTTAAAGCAGAGGCTGTTGAAGATGAAGACTGGTCTCTTTACATGTTCAATGGCCAGAGAGCACAGAGGCTCAAGATCACTGAAGCTAGTGAGGCTTTTTCAGCAGAGCTAGAAGATCACACTGAATTTCACTCCACCCTCTACCATATGCTTAAAGACTTTGCCAGCAATGCAGCAATTGATAAAGTCAAAACAGCTGGCTTCCTGTTCATTGATACTGTTTATCAGCTGCTCCTTGCTACAAGAGTATTAACATACTCTTAAACAGACTCTTAAATACTGCACAAAGTCCTTTAAAACTTTATTATCAAAAGCTTTCAATAAAGTTACATTTCAAATCTTTAATCCTTTCATATTCAATACCTATAGAATAGCTTTAATGATGGAAATGCAAACATTGTTTTTTGCTAAAATGAACAAAACCCTCTTTATTCCATCATAGCTAGACCACTTAGCCCCGTTTATTGCTAGCTGTTCCAAATGACTAACTAGTTTATTCTAAGCTTGAATGAGGATTGAGACTCTTCTAGGCATCTGGAAGACAGTTATTTGTCAAGGGAGGGGGGAAGTAATCATTTCTCAATTTCAAAATCATGCTACAAAAAGAGAAGAAAAAAGCCTTAAATATTCTATCTCAGCTTCTTATACAGTCAGCCTTAGGTCAGAGAAGTTCAGTTTTACAAACTGAAACTCAGAACCTGTTATACTGGTGGTGGCCCGTTGTGTTGGAGTCCTGTATAGGGCCACAACAGTTGCTGTAGTGAAGTCCAGGAGTCCCCTGTTCCTACAGGGGCTGCATCTGCTGGTCTTTGAAGAGACAGCCCAGTGAGGAAGCTTGTGAGAGCAGCAAGCAGGACCAGGATGGAGACAGAAACCCAGAGAGTTTTGTTAGCATTGCCAAATGAGGTCTTGAGATGAGATGCCCAAGATGACATTAAGTTGCATCTGCAGAGAAAAGTCATAGTTCAGTTTTCCTTGAAAACTTGGAAGGGAAGAAAATAAAGACACCCAAACTGTCTTGCAGATCATGAAGCACTTATCATGCTTGTAAAGAAGTGCTGAAGCTGCTGCCCCTAAGATCTGTATCTTAGTCCTACAGTTAGCTACCTCCATTCTTTGTCCAACAGCAGGAAGAACTGGTACTTATCTGTGCTCTCTATTCACTGTTTTATATGTTAGCAGAAGTAGTCCTTCTAATGAGAAGAATTAGAGAAAGGCTTGAAGTACAGGCTTACAGTAGGATATTCACCCAGGATAGACAAGTTCTCAGCAGGGAAAGCATGGCCTACTGTTCTACAGTGCAGGAGCACAAGTGTAGGGGCTTCCAAGGGATACTGCTTTAGGACAGCACTCTTGCTTAAGAGAGAGATACTAGTTAGAGTAGTCTAGAGTTAGTCTTAGTGGCTACCTGACCCTCAATTTCTGCCAAAGCTGCTGAGCTTTGCAGACTTCATAAATCCCTGATCATTTTACAAGAGTTACTCTTAATATAATCTAGTAAGTCTAGCTGTTATGGCATCACAGCATTCAACAGAGCTGGCACTGGACACTAGGCTCCCACTTATTTTAACTGTGCAGTAGTTAATGCTGTCGGGGGGCTTCTCTGGCTCCTGAGATTCCTTATTCCTTATTTATTTGGTTTTTAGTACCAAAATTTTAAAGGTTCACCTTTCTCTTCCTCTGTCCATCACCACCCAGTCACTCCTTTAACTGTTAAGGGTTTGTGTGGGAAGACTTACGCTGACTCGAGACTCCATTTTGATGGACACTTCCTTTTTTCAGAGATACTTTCTTTCCTTGCTTTCTCCTCTTCTACTTCAGGAGGTGATTCTGACTCCTCATTGCTGAAAGCATCAAAAGATCTAAGACTTTCTATCAAGCATTAAATTTGATAAAAGTACACAATAACTTGACTTTGTAACATCCTCATTGCTGAAAGCATCAAAAGATCCAAGACTTTCTATCAAGCATTAAATTTGCTAAAAGTGCACAATAACTTGACTTAACGCTCATCAAGTGGTTGATAATTAACAGTTGTTAAACACATGAAAACAAAACAAATCCAAAATCCTACCACACATTTATATGTATTTTTTTTGAACTTACTTGGTTTCGAACGTTCATTCCTCATACTCTGTCCAGGAGTATGTGCTAATGAATCGCTGTAGTGAAGGACGCTTCTCATTCGGCTTTGCTCCTAGTCGTCCCCTGTCATGTTTTAAGACATTTACTTTAATTTCCAACTAGACACTTGACAGGAAACAAGAAATCTAGACACAGCCTACATATTGAAACAGGCTTTGGACCAGTACATTTCAGAGTGGTTTTCCTGTTATCTTACTTGGACTGCAAGACAGTCCATGTGTGTATGTTTATAAGTGTTGTATCATCTATTAAAAATCTATAACGTTTAGTCAGCTACTGAAGCATGTAAAGCTAATGGAAAAGGGATTGCCTAAATATTACTACACCTCAAGCAGCTTAATACAGACATAGAACAGGATTAAGTATTTTTCAGCTCAAGCTAAGACTTAAGCCAAGGAACTTTACCAACTGCTTGGTCTCCTGTTGAACTTGTCACTCCTTTCGTCTCCATCCATTTCATTTAGCTGGGCCTAAATGAGAAGTTTTACCCACGTATTACATTTGCATTATCACATGTAAACCTAGCCAGTTTTGAGAAGGCAGAATGCCTCATCGCTGTTTGGGACTCCTGACTTACCAGTGGCAACCCAACTCCTGCATTTCCAGCACTCCGAGGCAGCGGCGCGAGGCTGACTCTGCGCAGCGATGATGGTGGCTGTGCAAACAACAGGCATCACTGGCCCAGTTACTGATCACATAACATATTGGCAGTTTTGCACAAACTGAACAGAAGCCAGCTTAGGCTTAAGCTTAAGTAGTGACACATTAAAACAAACACAGCCCAAGCCGCATGCGTTTAGGCAGCTCCTTTTCAGTTCCCCCTTCCTAACAATCTAGAGGGAGTCTGGATACACGACTTCCAGGAAACATGAGCATTAAAACAAGTGAACAAATTCACACAGCAATGCTCACAGGAGTTCTCGCAGTCATTTTTGACTTGCTCCCACCTATTTTCAGCTCACTCTGCTGAGCCCACCTTCTGAAACACCCTGAGAACACCACATGTGAACAGTATTTCTTAGCCAGTACATGAAAGTGAGACCATTTTGACTTCTGGGAACATTTCAGCAGCTCTAAGTGGGACCATATGCAGTTTTCTGCTGGGGGTGGTGGTGCTGAAAATATATGCTCATGTTTGGTGAGATCAGCCCATATTTTTGAAGGAGAAAAACAACAAAAAACAAACACACACATACACACACCAAAAAAAGACAAAAACCACCTCCCCCCCCAAATCAAGCACATGCCACAAAGCACCAGGTCATGACAACACAAATAAAAGGCACAGAATTAACATTAAGTTTTGTGTTAAGTTGTAGGGTCATACCTTGAAGTTAAGAGAATTTGGTAGCTTCTTATTTGTAGATTCATCTGTGGAAAAGATCAAACATGAGAAATTGAAGAGGAGGAAATAGAAAAGCAGTGAGCATTACATGCAATTATGGGATTGACTTTGCAATGCTTTTATAAGTACTGAAAGATTTCAGAGGAAGACTTTATTTGTTGAATTGATAACATCCATGCATCATTATGCACTCTCTGCAAGGATTTATTTCTGTTGCTAAAAATATTCTACTATTATCAATTCAACCTTCTGTTAGACCATTCTCTTATAGACAGTAGCAGTTTGTAGACAAAAATAAAGGGATAGCAGCACATGATTCAAAACACCCCCAAGGGGACATTACTGGTATGTCTGCACAGTTGCTCTTTTTTTGTTTAAGATACATTCCCTTTTACCCTGCAAAGCCACAGGCACACACCATTATCTGTACTGGTATGTCTGCACAGTTGCTCTTTCTGTTTAAGATACATTCTCTGTTACCCAATACTAATACTTTTCCTGGCAAAACCACAGGCACACACCATTATCTAGAAAGCTGACCACTACCATCTGCTTAA
>NW_010583665.1:66989-77225 GCF_000705375.1 Tinamus guttatus | reverse complement strand
CTAAGCAATCCCATTTTAATTATCCAATTACTTGCCATATTGCCAAATTATTATAGATGAGATGGAGTAGTAGAGCAGATAAAAGGTTAACAGCTGTTTGTGTTGCTTTCTAAGATTAAAACTTTTTGAAGGATGACCTTGCACAGCCTTTAAAGTGAGGCTGGCAGAAGAATGTGCCCACCTCGGTCAGCTTTCTGCGCGGATTGCACTCTGTGCGCAGACATGTTTTGATTTAGCTACAGCCCCTACCCTGGCAGGAAGGAGGGCACATTCTGCTAGTTTGGAAGCAGACTTGCAAAACTGTCACTTGCTGTTCTATTCATACACACTCACAGCAGTATTTTTTAAAATTTAGTATCCTTTCTGAATGCTTATTTTAGGACAGCAGTTCTGCAAAAAATATGGCCTCCTTTGGGTTGGACTGGCGATTGATCTGCAAAATAGGAACGGCAGAGGCTATTTTTAAGAAAACATTTTTTTTTAATTGGTTGCTGTTTTAATTTTTTTTTTAAATATTGCCTCCAGAGACCTACATTCCAGATCTATTTTCGGTATTTTGATTTAGAAGAAAAATACAGAGGAACACTTTGTTCATTGCTGTCTTCTGTATTTTTGACCTTAAGCATTTAACTTCATGCATTCGTCCAGCCTTAACAGTCACTTGCGCAGAATATACTTAATGAGACAATTATTGAGTGTCCTTTTCATTCCCATTATGGTCGTGTTAGCATGTAGAAGATTGAATTATTAGTTCGACTTAACTCTCCTGCAAGTATAGAGTCAAGAAAAGTGAAATAAAATTTCTGTGAAGTCTTATATTTATGTGCATCATCTGGATGAGGCTCCTAATCGCTGTTTTGGTCCTAGGTAGAAGAAAGAAGCTGATAGAAGAACTGTTACTTTATTTTCAGCTGGTGTCTGAGACCTCCTTGTACTTACTCTTTTTAAATACACTCCTTAGTCAATCATCTGGGATTTTTTGCAAGAGATTTAACTGCTTAGGCAGTCTACTCATTTTTAGATTTGATCCTTTCCTTGGGAAAATTACTTCCCAGGAGTAAAATTCTTCCAGTCTCTTTTATAAAGCAGCGTAATTTGACTTAAAATAAGCATCCAAGCACTGCAAGCATGGTAGGGATTTCTCTTAAATCTATAGCCATAAACTTTTTTAGGCGTGGAGTCATATGCTCAGTTATATAGCCTTACAGAACTGTCACAAGCTGACAAAATTTTATTAAAAAATCTAGAAACTCTTTTCACATATGTTGCGAAAACTGCATAAAGAAAATGTGGCTCTGCAGGCCCTTTCATTTCCCTTGGTTTTTGTCCCAATTTCTCCGTTGCTGGTGCTGCAGCAGGGCAGTCTGCAGCTTGCAGGTACCAGGAGGAGGTACCTGTGGTTAGAGCTAGCCCTGGGGAGAATTTATATGTACCACCATGAATGGTTGTATACAATTTCTCATTTTCTCAAAAGAATTCATAAATTGATGTGAACATGAGAGTATGGAAAGCAGCATGGCACAATAAGCAATTATGTCCAGTATTTCCAGGTTTCCAAAAGAACCATTCCTGCACCAACAGGCAGCCTGATGACTGTGTTTGAGTTGTAACTTATCAGGAAAATCTTTGCAGAGTCTGAATATATATAAATGAGTAACAAGTAAGTTAAAAAGTAGGCCAAAAAAAAAAGTTTGCCTTTCTCTCAGATAGTTAGTTACCTGTGTTTATGTATTTTTTAGTGTTTCTTAGTTGATACCTGGAGTTGTTTTTCACTTTACAACTCTTACAACCTCTTCTTGAAGCATTCTTAGGGTCCTGAGTGTCGGTATTGTACGGGTTAATGTGATTGTGGTGCTTGTTAAGGGACCCGACAGGGCAGTGCCGATACTTGGGCAGCGGGTGGGGATCACACCGTCTTGCTCTTCCCTCCTTGGAAAGTCTGTGTGCTCCAAGTTGGCTTGAGAAATCGTGTGAAAATGTTTTCTGTTTCCTAGATAATGTGTTTTCCAGAACTGTTACTGCATTTAAAGGAATGGAGGACTAGTGTGTGCAGAGAAGGAGCCTTCCTGAGAAGAAGGTCAAAATGGCCATCAGGAGCTGGCTGCCTTACTAGTTATTTTTCTGTGGTACATACTTGTCTAAAGTACCAATGTTCATTAAATAGCTCTCCTTTTTGCTGCTTGGTGTTTGCCTTAGATAATCTCATATCCTTGCTTTGTTTTCTAAGGCACAAGTAATATTTTCTTGGTTCAGTGTGGAGTGCATCTTAATGCATTTTGCATTGCACTGTGCAGCTAGCTTGCATGTTTATTTTTATAACAAGCTTTATTCCAGTCTATTTGTCTGTAGTGATGCTGGGATTTAGAAATTTTATGGTTTGACCTAATTAATTTTTAACATATTCAGAAAATGGCACCAGACAAATCATGCTGCTACTTCATACAGAAAACAAATGTTGTTCATCTTTCTGTGTAAACACTACTCAACTCTAAAAGACTTTGGGAAATGCAAATCAAGAGCCATTATAAGGGCAATATATTCTGTAATATGTGTTTTCTTATTGTGCAAAGACCATGGTACTTCATCTCATTTTTGTATTTATTTTAAATAAAATAACTTCCTATCTATATAAAAGCTGGCATTATTACAATGCAGATTACTATAATGCATTATTATAACTAGTTATATAAAAATGTTCGTTTTAAGTATTTTTCAATATCCTTTTTCTGAATTGCTGTATTTATTGGTGAGATGGGGACATCTATGATGCATGCAGTAGGTATTTAATTTAAAGGGAGGAATTTATGAAAGCAGGTAGGGAAATAACCTAATTTTTTTGTCGTTGCAATTACACAAAAATGGACAATTTATTTCCTTCTGTATTCATTAGATGGTGTGGCATGCTCATTTTTATTCCCAGATAATTTTTTGCCATATTTCTGTAAAAATCTAGTGGTGGTCTTGCTTGTGTGGTTTCCCGTCCCTAAGAATCCCTTGGAACAGAAGGAAATTATGTTGTAAAATCAAAAGATGCTTTTGTTGTCTGAGCAATAAATGGGATATTTCCAAGTGATTACGGCAGTGCTGAAACTTGTCTGGAAGCTGAAGAGGGATGTTTCCCACCTAGTTTCCTTTCTCCTATCTTAGATTTCTCTTTTACTTAGTGTACTGAAACAACAACAAAAGAAAAATAGAGCCTAAAATCTACTTCACTTTTCTTCTGGTTATGGAAGACCTGTTCTGATTAAGGAATAACTTTGAAAACCACTTGACCTCTATATAGTTCAGTAAGATAGTACAGTGGTATTTCAAGACCACTCTCTATCATGTTTGAGAGGTCATGGAGAGCAGGGCAGGTGCCGGAGGACTGGTGGAAACCAATGTCACTCCAGTCTTCAAAAAGGGCAAGAAGGAGGAGCTGGGAAACTACAGGCCGGTCAGCCTCACCTCCGTCCCTGGAAAGGTGATGGGGCAGCTCGTCCTAGAGACCATCTCTGGGTATGTGAAGGAAAAGAAGGCGATTAGGAGTAGCCAGCATGGATTCACCAAGGGGAAGTTGTGTTTGACAAATCTGATAGCCTTCGGTGATGGGCTGGCTGGCTGGATGGGCAATGGAAGAGCCGTGGATGTTGTCTACCTTGATTTCAGCAAGGCTTTCAACACTGTATTCTGGTGAAATATGTAGTTTTGTGTCCTGATGAACATCATGCATTTCTAAACAAATATAGTTTTAGTACTAGACTTCTCGTTTACTAAAATGATAGACTTTTAAACTAGAATTATTTCATTCTCCATTTTAATGGATCTCAATTTCATAAACATGTTTTACTTATTTTTGTAGGCCTTTAATACTAGGTAAGCAACAGGCATCTCCGACAATAGCATTTTTTCTCTACAGAAATGGTTGAAAGGGAAATGGCTTATTTATATCACTAGATTAAGTTTCAACCTGCTACTGTTTTGTTGGAAATATTTGTATTTGTTCAAAATATTTGTGTTAGTCGAGAAATAATAATTAAAATGAGAACGGACATGTCTCCAGCGTAATTGTAATAATGACAATGAAACATATTGCACTGTGAAATTTAATTAATATATTAAAATAGATTGTCCTCCTAAAAAACATATGTATGATTTCTGCTAATTTATACATTGCTTGAAGCAGCTACCATTTTCCCAAGAACTGCTTAATCAAAGTCTGCTTTCTGCTCTGAGCTCTCTGTCCTGCAGTGGATAAGGTGAGACTGGGCAATAGATTGAAAATGCCACTTATGCATTTGATTTTAAAATTGGTTTATATCTCACTTGCCTTTACATTTTGTCACTGGCATTTTGTAATGCAAGTTTTTTTTGAGAAAAAGTATTGTTTTTGTGATTAAAATGTAATTTTTAACACATTTGGGTCATATTTATTTGCATTTATGGTATATATATAGTGGGAGTGTAAACATTTAGTTATCATTGACATTTACAGTTGAATGATGTATTTAATCTTGTCCTTACCAGTATAAAGCAAAATTTAGTTTAGTTTTTTTTTTTTTTTTTTGTCATTTGGGCCGTATAGCATTGGTCATTCAGTTTGAATTGAATATTTATTTTACTACTTATATAATGTTTGAATTGTCCCTTTTTTCTGCCTTTGTTATAGAGGGAGTTTAAGGCAGCGAGGTGACTTTTTGCGACATCCTCTTGTCGCAGGGCTTCGGAAGTGTAATGATGAACGCTTTTCTTCTGTTTCAGTCTTCTCTGTAGTGTCTGCGTTTTTTAGATGGCTGCTTTCTTCTGGTTTTATCAGTGACATAATTAATCAGGTTTCATACATGAACTATTTCTTAAAACAGGCATTTCCACAGATGTGGTGACTGTTGTGTAATCACAGATTACATAGGCAATCTGTGCATCTTCTTTTCAGGAGAGAGGACACCTGGGTAGTATCTTGGAGCCAAAGATAATTTTATCTTAAGGGACATGTCTCTTCTGCATCATCTTGAAAAGTATATGCTTTATGATGGTGTCTAATGTAGCTAAAACCATACAAGATTCTTACATATGACTTGAGTAAATATTTTTAATTTCTCTTTACAAGTCTCTTTGCAATTGTAAAATCTTATTTATTAAATTTCATGAGGCATATTTATTTTTATGTAAAATGATATTTTAAAAGGAAATGTCATTTCCTTTTAGAGCCCTTTAGATTAATCTATTTCTGCTTGGAGAGGTAATAATTCATAACATAATCACACTCTAATTATAAACTAACTAGACAGTTCTAGGGAGTCACAATCATATGAGGCAGTCATAGACCTAGGATGTAAAAAGCAAATCCCTCCACCCCCTCCCACAAAATGGTTGTCATTATTTAGCGTGTTGAAATTAAAACAGGTGTTATGTAAAAGCATCATCTCAGTGCTCAGTAGCTGTGGAGAAGAAAATAGATCATTAGGAATCAACAAAAATTCAACCAAGGGAGATGTTTCTTTGGAAAAGGTGCCCTGGAATTTTGTGCCATAGTATGTGGATGCTAAAAGACCATATAGCTTGAGAGAAAAAGATAGATTTATGGAGTAAGAGTCTGCTGAGCATTGCTAAATATACACAAATTCATCTGCCTCAGGCAGTCTCAAAGCTGCAATTTCTTGGAGACCAGGACACTCCGTGAAAGAAGGATCCGTATGTGCTTGACCTGGTGTTAGCTCGTTCTTCTGCACATGGCAATTGTTCAGTTACAGGATACTGGCATATATGGGTCTCTGTTTTTTCCCAATAGAGCCCTTTTAATATCATTACACACAAGTTCTTGAGACTATTTCTTTTCAAAGGGATTTCTTTCTCTCATTTTTTTCTAGTCAGAAATTCTTCCAGACCTAAAAAATTCTAAAAATCGAAGCCAAATAGTTCTTTTCAATACAAAATACCTTTGAAAAATCTTTGGAAAATCTTAACTGTTAGAGATGAGAGAAATTAGACTTCTTTTTTTTTCTTCTTTTTTTTTTCTGTTTTTACATCTTTGCAGCATTTGCCACCCCTTTAAACAGATTTGAAAGGCAACTTCGATTTGTCATTTTCAGTAAAGCTGTCTAGTAAAGTTCCTTTGGTATTAAAAGCATTTTCTTGGCATTAACCAACATGTTATTTGCTCTTTGGAAGTTGGAATTTGCCTCCTGGTCTTAAGCCAGAGGTTAAAAGCTAATTGTGTGGATGTATACAGCTTCTGTTCAGAAAGCCGTAATTGCAGGGTAGCATTTTTTATTGCAATATTTTTTTTTCCAAAAATTTGTTTAAAGGAGAGTATGTCATCCTATTGAAGTTATAAAGACTTCAAATAAGGCAAATACTGTAAGTAAGGTTGGGCTGCCTTGTTTTGAAATTTTCCTTTTGCAAGAAATATGATAGAGATAAGACTTAGTTCTTACTCCTTAATGAATAAATTAAGTTCCATTTTTTTTCAAAGAACCGCAGGATGGCTGAGGTTCAAAGGGACCTCTGGAGATCATCCATTCCAGTCCCCCTGCTCAAGCATGGTGACATCCAGGCAAGCTGTGAATATCTCTAAGTCAGTAGACTCCGCAACCTCTCTGGGCAGCCTGTTCCAGGGCTCTGACATCCTTACAGGAAGGAAATTTTTCCCATACATGCAACTTCTTGTGTTTCAGTTTGTGCCTGCTGCCTCTTTTCCTGATGCTGACCACCACTAAAACATCTCCCTTAAGATATTTATACACTTATAAGATCCCCTCTCAGTATTCTCTAGGTTAAGCATGCCCTGCTGTCAGCCTTTCCTCATACGAGAGATGTGGAGCTTCTCCAGCCCTCTAATCATCTTTGTAGCCCTATGCTGGACTCTCTCCATGTCCCATTTGTACTTGAGAGCCCAGAACAGGACACAGTGCTCCAGATATGACCTCACCAGGGCTAAGCCAAGGGGGAGGATCAACTGTCTCAACTTGCTGGCAACTCTCTTCCTAACGCACTCTAGGATCCCATTATCCTTCTTGTTCACAAGGGCAAATTGCTGCCTCATGGTCAACTTGATGCCCACCAGAATGCCCAGGTCTTTCTCAGCAGAGCTGCTCTCCAACAGGTCAGTCCCCAGCCTGTACTGGGCCAGGGGTTATTCCTCCCTCCCCAGGTGCAGGACTCTGCGCTTGCTTTCACTGACCTTCATGAGGTTCCTCTCCAGTCTGTCCAGGTCCTTCTGTCTGTCAGCACAGCCCTTTGGGCTATCACTCCTACCAGTTTGGTGTCACCAGCCAGGTTGCTGTGCGCTCTCATCCTGCTCACTCAGGACCCAGTACCAACCCCTGGGTAACACCAGTAGTCACAGGCCTCCAACAAGACTCTGTGTGATTTCACAGTAGAGTGCAAGACGTCCTGATTGTATTTCCTTACAGAGTCCTGAGCTTGCCTGCCTTTTTTGATTGAAAGCAAGAAAAACCTCATCCTGAAGTCCCCATGCATTTGTATTTCCTACAGCGTGATTTTGAGGCTAGTAACAAAAATCCACTTCGGATGTCTGATAGAAACAATATGAGATTTTTTTAATCCACTTTAATCAGTCCTCAGGCTTCCAATGAAGTCATAAACATTGTATGTGTGTTCTTTGTTGCATATTATATAAATATTACTTAAGCTCTTTTTTTTTGCTTATACAGAGCCTGTATCGGCAGAAGAAATCCGGGCCAGTTCCCATGGCAACGTGGAGGCACTGGGTGAAGGGCTCATCCTCTGCTGCCGTTGCTGGGTTTATGCGAGGGAAGAGATTCAGGCCTACATTTTTGAACAGGAAATGTATCTCAAGGCACAAAAGCACTTAACAATATTTCTAGATGTATTGAATAGGTACATCTGAATAACAATAGAAACTGAAACGTCTTGCTCGTTGTCTCCAATAGAAAATTAATTCTCATTACATATCTCTAACATTGCAGAACAATGTTGTTAAATATATACACAAATATTACTGTTGCATTTGCAGAGAAATCTGTCCTGAAGCAAGGGAAGTTTAGTGCCAGGAAAAAGATGGACAAAATAGACTGATTTTTGGCTAAATCTTTTTGCTTTTCCAATCACTTCTTAAAAATTCTTTTTCTTCATTTTTATGACAATGCTATCCTGTTTTTCTCCAGATTTTCAGAAGATAATGTTGAGTTAGTTTTTGTCTCGACTCTGATCTTTCAGCGGGTCCTGCCTTCCCTCTTTCTAGTGTTTACACAGTCATAGCGAAGGGGACAGTTCTTACACTGAACAGCGAGAGGTGAGGAAGCCAGGCCCCCCAGCCCCTTTTCTCCTCCTTGGGCGTTTTTGTTTCCTGTGTTAGCTGTTGTTATTCGCTCAAGAACTGATTGTAGCTGGCACACATACCTGTGGGGAAGTCAGCTAAAATTAGATGAAATAGGGACATCTATTTTACAAACTATCTTCCGTGTGCTGTGGAGATTGCTCATAGGGCTGTCATTCAGGGGTGAAAGAGGTGATGTTTGTATGTAAGCTGTCGGAACTGTGTTTCTTACTTTCCTGAAAGGAAAAAAAGGCTTTTCTTTTTCTTTTTTTCCTAGAAGCTGCATTTCCAGAGAATTGAATCTATAGTGATGATTTCAGGTAGTTATTTTCCTTTGGTATTAAAGAAAATGTTAGGAGTGAGGAAGACATGAATTAGAGGTATCAAGTAGCTCTCTAGAAACCAGTTTTCATTTGGGTATCAGGAGTTGTTGAGGGAAGGGATTTCTAAAGCCTTCAGTGTGTCTTTTATCTTGGAGAGGCCTAGGGTGAAGCTCTGCACATCGTTGTGTTTCTCCTCTCACCACGCAAAGTGGAACCTTTGGAGAAGCTGGATCCTCCTGAGCAGGTGAATCTGGCTGGAAGCAGCGTTCTTCATAAATGTGAAAGGCTTCATTCATGTCACTGAATCATCTGATCTTTCTTTCCTAACCCTAGTACTATGCAGCTAATTCTTATCTGTGTCACCTAGCAGGAATTCATCAAATATCTAAAGGAAACTGATTTATCCTAACTGTGACTATTGCAGCAATCCGTGTAGGTAAAATGTTCAGAAAGCAGGATTAGCCTCTTCCCTATCAACCCAGGCCTCTCGCTGTCGATCAGGATTAGTCTCCCAAGACATTTTACAGCTGTCCGAGGCTTGGCTGCCTTGTCATGCTAATGATTTAAAGACATCTCGTTTTATATACTGGAATATCTCCATCTCATCCTGCAATCAGCTTGTGTTTCAGCTATCATCTTTTAAGAGGTTTAGCAATTTAAACTTCCGTTCTCAAGTGATAGTCTGTGTGCACAGAGACAATGACTGCATATGAATGCAAGTGACTTCCAACAGGAATAGAGAAAAATCTTTCCCTCTTCAGTAATCGTAGGTGAGATGAAGATGTACATGTTCAATTCCTTTCACTTTCCTGTCTCAAAACACAGTGCTTCAGCCCTGAGTTTCCCTCAGCTGTGTGGCCATGTTTCTCTCCTGTCTATTAGTCCTGATATGACAAGCTCCAAAAGCTGCGTGCACTGGCTTCTCTGAGGCTTGTCAGGAAACAGCCGATGCTGGAGTAGACTAGCTGGCTTTGGCACCAGCTCACCTTAGTGAAAGTCAATGCAATACATTGCAAACTTACATAGTGTGCCTTAGCCTTAGCATCAGTCAGCTCAGCAGCTGTCAGCACCACAGCAACAACTTTCATTTCCATTTTTTGACAGTGGTAAACTTAAGAAGTTCCTTGGATTTCACTTTCTGCTAGAGGTGTCATGGGTTCGAAGTCATGTTGTCACTGTCCTTGGGACTCAGTACCGAAGTGTTGTACTTTGTGTTGCACATCAGACTCGTGCTGTGCCAAACCAATGATTCTGGACATTTAACTTTTGGAGTGGGGAATCTGAAAGTTCTTCCATGTCTTCCTGTGCGGTGTTCAGGTGCAGACACTGTCATCATTAGTTGGGAAACCATAAAATGAGATTAATCACGTAGAAGAGGTGAAATGTAGGTAATAGCTACACACAGTAGTCCAGTTCCCATTATAAACCAGGTTTTGTATTCACCTTTGCAAAATGAGCTTTGCTACAAGTGCAAATGTCCATCCAAACACCACCACAACTGGGATTCCCTTAATCCTTAATTAGCATCTCACATACTGTTAGAACTAGGAGTATTCCCATAAATGAGTCACTCAGCATCCATGCTGCGAGGTAAAGTGTGCTGAGATGACTCAGATGGTTTGATAACCCTTATTC
>NW_010583665.1:47487-58698 GCF_000705375.1 Tinamus guttatus | reverse complement strand
TGCCCGAGCCCGGCCCCACCGAGCCCGAGGAGGAGATTCTGGGCTCTGATGATGAGGAGCAAGAGGATCCCGCCGATTACTGCAAAGGTGCGTGCCCTGCCGCGCGGCGCACGGAGAACGGCGCCTGGCGTGTCCTCATTGCTGTTCCGGGGCCTTTCGAGCGCTGGAATTGATATGAGTGGCTGCCACATCCAGGCCTGAGCACTGCTCTGTCCTCAGCCTGCTTTTTACTCAGCCATAGCTAATTTATGCATTTTGTAATAAATAAGTTACGAATCTTGCACGCCTGTTTTTTTCCTTCTGTCTGAGATACAAGAGCAGAGGGGGAGCTGCTCTTGATTGATGCTGGTTGTAAAAGAAACAAAAATACCCAATCCTAGCAAACCAGAAAACCCACTTGAAGGGTTGTTAAGTACCTTGATACCTCCGACAGCATCAGCTGATTTTATATTAGGCTCTGATTCTTACTTTGCTCTCTTTTTCTTTTCCACACCAGCTTGAGATGCTACATGCTTTTATTAAACATGCTGTTTTTCATGATCTTCAGTGTTTTTGGCACCCTGCATCTCAATTTTAGTGTTTGGCCTACCTCATTTTTGTGGTTTATGTTAGGTCAGATGGTTTTTGTTTAAGTTAAACAGCATGTGACTGCAGTACAGCCATGTCAATATTTAAGTTTGCTTTAATGTTGCTCCTAAACCACTTCCCCGGGGCAATGCACACCCTGTACATACATGGAAAATCATAGATGACAGATCTATTGACTTTGGCTTATCTCTCTCTTAATAGATTTCAGGGATATGAATATACAGCTCAACTATAACTGCTGTTTCATATCCCTCAAATCAAGAAATACTTGCTGAGTCAAACCTTGTATATGTGTGTTGTTTTAAAAATCTCTTCTCCCAGACTGGAACAAGTCTTTTTTTTTTTTGGTCTTTTCAAAGCTAATGATTGGAACGTGTTAGTATAAAAAAATTATTAATCTGCAGAATTTTGAGTGTTTAAATGGCTTATGATGCCAATAGTGAAAACAAACTGGTAAACTCAGTTTGCTAAATTTTGAACTGTACTCAAGTGTGCAGGTGCACAGCAAGGAAAATAATATATATAGCCAGAATTTGTATTTTTAAAAATTATTTCTCTTACAATACATGTTCCTTTCAGGTAACTTTTTTTTTTCTATCTGTAGCATCTTTCATCAGTAAGTAAGGATTTGTTGTTTGAACATCTGTTTGCTGTATTTCATTGCGATTAAGCATTCCTAGGCCCTCACTTAATTCTTCCCTGAAATAAGAGCTGAGTTCAGTTTCAAACAATCCATTATTGTCTGTGTCCCAGTATCTTTTGCAAAGTGTCACTGTTTAGAGAAGTTAGATCACACATGCACAAAAAAATAGCTTTACAGTTTGTTTGTAGGTCACCTGTGAGAGCCTGTGGAGCTGTTTATAATCGGTCAGTAGCAATATCTGTATGATTTTAAAATGGATTCTGTATTAGGCTAAGAATCACAGAATCACAGAATACTTGCAAGTTTTGTGAAAAATTAAATGGAATTTCTGTACACTTCCAGGAATAGATTTTAGCTATATTAAGTTCTGTTTTTTTGAGTTTTTTGTTTGTTTTGTTTTGAGACCTGCTTTATTAATTTGAATATGTAATTTCCTATTTTTGGCAATTTTACCTGTGTTTAAGGAGTAGAAGATAATGTTTGGGAATTAACACGTTAACTGAGTCACTCTTTTCTTCCATTTTTTTCTCCAGAGTGGGACTCTCCTAGGATATTTGAGTAGAGTCAGAGCATCCGTTCTCAGGCCTGGTTTGAAATTTCATAGGAAGACCCTTTTGATGAGGAAGCATATCATTAATTATTTGTTTGAATTTAATATTTCACCTATTAAATATGCTTCACAATGGCTCTGTTTTTTGTTGCTGGTTTTATTTTTTAATCTCTATTTTTATGGATCTGTTAGTGTGAGCTGGACTCTCACAGTCACCACATTATGTGTTGGTTAATAAATAGTTCCCAGTCATGAGAGTATTCATAATCAGAGAACTGGATTAGTCTGAATTAGCACCTGAAGTGAAAGAGACATCTAACACCCACTTGTGTAAGGTGAACAGACTCTCCCTTGTTCCCCAGGGACCTTCTCACAACATCAATTTAAATCTGTGGAATGACTTCTGCTGATAATCACTCAATTTAGATTAAATGCTTCTCAAATGTTTAAGAAATGGAAATATCAAAACACCAAATACCTGATCTTTAAAGGTGTTATTTAGACAATGAAGATACTTTTTCTGCTTTCTGAAATGCCTTGAAGCACTTGGAGATTTTTTTCAAGTGTGTGTCATGTCGTGGCTATAATTGGAATTCTTTGCTTCTCTGATCTTCTTCTTTGCCCCCTGGAGATGTCGCCCATTCATCCAGTTCACAAAGAGAATAATTCCCTATACAAACATAGAACTAGTCAGCTACAATTACCAATACATTGAGGAGACCTTCAGGAATAATGATCTCATTTTTCTGACCCCCTTTCTTCAGCGTATGTAGCTGTTGCATGAGAGACTTTTTTTCTGTTTGCTGAACTGAATAGCACAGCAGAATTTTGTTACATTATCAACAGTAACGCTTATACGTTGTATATTTTCAAATACTAATACTGGTTTTCTAAAGTACATCCTTTTGCTCTCACTTCTTCATTTCATATAGATGCTTTCTTGTTGCTGTAATTGGCAGCTTAATTGGGCACCACTTCGAACCTATTTTTCAAGGGATTGCAAAGCAACTGTAACAACTTACAGCAAGTAGTAAGGAATGGATAGTGAAAGTAATCAATAACTAATGATTTTACCTAAAGTACGGTTGCAGGTGGCATTAGGAAGGACCCAAAAGCACAGAAGAGATGATTCTTTGGCAGCTGCTGTGCATGGGTGTTACCTGCATAGAGCAGCTGTATTATTTGTTGGTAATTTAGGCTAAATTGTGAATGTTATTATTAGTGGCTTAGGGCTCTGAATAATAAGTCTCGTCTGATTGCTGTCTTCCCTGTGTTTTCGAGTGGGAGGAAATATGGAAGAAACAAAAAGCTTTGTCGATGAGCAATAAGCATCAGAATTGCTCTTCACAGCCCCTTCATGCTGCAGGGAAACCCGAGCTCCAGCCTGCTCAGGTGTCTGGCCTTTTCTTTGATTTTTGAGATCCTGTGTTATGGAAGTAAGTGTCAAGATATGGAACAGAGGCTAGCTCTTAGGAGAGCATCAATAAATTCTGTATTGTTCTTAAAATTTTCTCAGGAAATGTTTTATTGCTGCCTCTATTACTAGAAAACAAATGGGAATTAAAAGATTCTCAGTTCAAATTCTGCAATCATATAAAAATACATTGACTAGAAAAGCTTCGAATGCAATCATCGAAGAAATAATGCAGATGTTTCCTGTACTCCCTGCAAAGTAGACGATAAGCCTCGAGAAATAAAGGACTGATGGTAATCCTGCTGCAAATAAAAGCCCTAACAGAGAGAGCAGCAGCTCTGCGATAGGTACAGGTACAATGGGCTTCTCCCTTCTGGCCAAGTAATGGCAAAATTCTTATCATTGGAGTTTAAAATTTCCTATTTTTAGTATAGGACAATTTGAGGATAAAAATCTATTTTTGAAACAATTATTTGAAAAGCTAGAAATCTTGCTTTTTACTGAATATTCTTTTCCTACTTGTGTTTTTTTCCTGAAAGGAGGCTATCATCCAGTGAAAATTGGCGATCTCTTCAATGGCCGATATCATGTTATTAGAAAATTAGGATGGGGACACTTCTCTACAGTCTGGCTATGCTGGGATATGCAGTAAGAACACTATATTCCCTTTCTTTTTTTCCTGACATATTTTGCGTGCAGTAGCTTCTGTTTTATATGTATGATAATGATGTAAATTCTTGGTGTCTTTTTATGTAAAAGGATGTCTGCAGTATAATTTTGCTCTTAGTTAAGAATGTATTTTATAAAACCTGTCAGAAATATGTGTAAGTCCACTTGCTTGGACAGATAGGTTTTGCTTCCTGAATTTATGTGTTGTTTTGAAATTGTGAGAGGAAGATAATGGTTTTATTCCTCTCGTTATCTGTAATAAAAAGAATATATATTGATTAAAGGTGAAAGTGTGTACCCAAGTTCCTCTTTAAAGACATTAGCATTAAGCAGAGCAAAGTACCTAATAAATCAAATTGTTAACAGTATATTATTAAAAAAAGTTTTAAATGTAATTTTAACGTATTCTAGTTTTCTAACAATCAGAATATGTTAGATAGAAAAATGTGCTATTTAAAATTTCCAGACCTTTAAAATATGTGATTTTTAGTTCAGAGCATGTGTTGAAAATGTTTTCATTGTTTTGAAGGGGGAAAAGATTTGTTGCAATGAAAGTTGTAAAAAGTGCCCAGCACTATACAGAGACAGCCTTGGATGAAATAAAGTTGCTCAAATGTGTAAGTAGAAGCCTCACAATACACTGCTGGTATTGATGCCAATTACAGTGGTGTATATATATATATTTTTATTTAAAATTTTTAAAATGCAATGGAATAATGTTTTTAACCTTTTTTACATGCATTTTTTTTTCTAAATGTGTGACTTGCTCTGTGTTACCTTGATTTTTGAGAACTATCCAAACTATCATTTATCTTTGTAAATAAGGCTAAATAATTAGAATTTTTAAGGGGACTTATTTCCTCAAATGTCCATATTCACACTTTTGGTTTAGGTTCGTGAAAGCGACCCCAATGATCCTAACAAAGATATGGTTGTACAGCTGATCGATGACTTCAAAATTTCTGGATTGAATGGAATACGTATCCTTTGGAAAATACTGAACCTTCATTAAAAATGATCTACTGACGTGATAAGTATTTAGTTTAAAATTGTAATGCAGAATCACCAAAATATGTGCAGATACAAAGATCAGTCCTCTGTGTTGTGCATTCACCTGAATGAAAGAACCTTAGCTTTTTTAAACACAAAAATAATAAAATACATTAATCCTGTGTTGGTCTATTAAAATTAGAGCAGGTAGATTTATTTAGAAACAAAAATTTTACTGAAAAGATTTCTAATAGCTGAGGTTTACAGTAAATATGTCTTTCTCTAATCTAGTAAGGGAAAATAATGTCAGCTCATAAAGAAATTGGTTTCTTTTTTCTTTTGGAAAAGTTTAGAAGCGTGGAGATTCTGCTCTTAGCCTCTTTTGGCCAGACTGTAACCTCTCTGTGTTAGTGAAGCTTTTAAAAATTTAACTAATACCTCCTTAAAAAGACAAAAATGGAGCCAAAGGAATATATGAATAAATAGTGTTCCAAGGTAAAATTTTGGTCCTGAGTATATTTGATGTATGAGTTGAATTAAAATGAATTATCTTTGCTAATTGCATTAGATATTTCAGCAGCTTATGATATTACTGCCATTTTGTTTATTGTTTTAATTGGTAATTTGTATGATTGTTGTGTCTTGGAGCCCTAATAACAAGACTTCGTTGCTGAAGATAAAGATGATTCCTCCTCTAGAGAGCTTAAGACTGAGTTGATTTTGGTGAGGCTCCTCCAGTCTTCAGCAGATTAGGTTCAGGTGCTCTTCAACAGCTCCCTCTTCGCCTTTAGGTGAGGAATTAGGAGCTTGCTTTAAGGAGTTGTGTGCAAGCAGGTCTCATCCTGCCCATCTGTCTTTTGACATTGGCTGCAGAGCCTTTGAATATTTAGTAAGAGAGATGGAGCGTGTGGGAACAAATATTCTGACTTGCAGAATGGGATCTTAACTGCTTTTTCTTTGTCCCTCTTTGGGTTGTTTCCTCATTTCTTCATTGGTCAGCTAGCATGACATGCTTAAATTTAGATGAAGAAAATATAATTTGGTTTTCTTTTCTAGGTTGCAACATCAAATCACAATGGGTTAACCTAAATTATACCGTGGCTAATAGTCACCCCCAAAAAACTATTGGTGATGAAGGAAACCGTTTAGCGCAATGAGGCAAAGAACCCTGATTAGGATTTCTTGGTGCAACTGTGATAAGAGAAATAGGTTTTAATTTGTGATGTCCCTGCGTATGCAGGGGGGTTGGACTAGATGATCTCTAGAGGTCCCTTCCAACCCTAAGCATTCTATGATTCTATGATTCTATGTTTTCTGAGAAGTATTACTGGGAAGTATTATAAACATTTTGTCTAAAAATACTGAAAATTAATGAGATCAAAGTATTGAACATTTCAGATTTTGGCTTCTGTATGCTATGTTCAGTGTGCAAGAAGTTGTTACAGTACTCTTTTCAGCTGACCGCTGTACCATTGAAGAATAATTAAAATTTTTAGAAATCAGATTTGATGTACTTTATTTGTAAAACTAGTTTGTTTTTATAACACTAATTTGAGACAGGGAATAAGGAAATAGTTTCATGCATATACATGGAAATGCTTCCCCGTGTAACATTCTTACATTATTAATATTGCACATGTATCAAGAAAGCCTTTCCTGAATGTGAAGAGTAAGCTTTGTTAATGATAATATTTTGAAAAATGTCCTTTTTTTTTCTTTTGAAATAAGGCACTTTGGTTGACAAAGTGAGAAGAGACTGTTAATTAGTCAAAAATAAGAGCCCAGATAGCTTTGTGTTAGTAGATTAAAACTGGACAGCTGATATCGATCATTTCCATCTTTAAGTTTACCTTTACATTGAAAGCTCTGGCATCTCAGAAGTTGCTTTTATGTTCTTGATAAAACTATTCCTGCCTTACTTGGGAGTAAATTATTCAGAAAGGTACAGTAGACAAGATGGGCTGATCCTGGAGTAGGATCCCATTTAAATTGCAGCTGCAAGTCCATCAAAATCCAAACCACCAGTGAAAACAAGCTAAAAGGTATCTTGTGCTTTGGGTTTCCTTGAATGAAAAAATTGCACATCCTGTGTTGGCTGCACTGATTACTTGATCAGCTCTTCTCTATCTCCTTTGAAAAAAAAATCTGTAGTGCAAGTTCTTTTGAGAGGGGGGCAGGTATGTTTTTCCATTGGAAAAAACATATTAGTTTCTGTGTTAACGATGCTCTTATTGAGTTGAACATGTTGAGAGAAGTACAATAATTTAAGAGTTTTCCTGCTGTACTGTTTCTGACTTGCTTTGAGCAAGCCACTGAGTATCTGCTCGTCATCTGTAAATTAAGACGACACACAGGTAAAGGATCAATTATTCATGAAATACATTTAAAAGCTAAAGCAATACAGAAGAGAGGTGAGTGAATCCTTTAAATGGCCAATACCACGGAGTGCTGTGGAGCTTCCAAACAGGGAAATCTGTTAAGGCCCGGGTAGCACAGGGCTGGAAATGTGCAGAGCCATATATGTTCATATGTAGGTGAATTTTAACAATGTCTATTATGCTATGCTAGACTGTTTTTTTAAAAAAAAAAAAACTATTTGTGTATTCTAAAAAGATTGCAGTTGTGTTTTTTTGAGGAAATAACAGAATTTCCTAACTTTGGCTGCTCAGTGATTTTGGTAGAGGTATGTTACTATATTTTGCCACATTGGATATGTATTAAAGTTGTAATAAATGTTTAACTGAGAATAATATATTTTTGTAAGAGATTCAGATAATCATATAATGAAGCAAGTGTTTGGAGGCTAAGCGAAAAATAAAGAAAATAAGTCGTAAGTACTTAGTTCTGTCAGCTGATAAGTGTTGTATAATCCCCCATACTGGCTGCTCTGGTAGACTTTCTCCTTTGGTGTATTCGCCTAACTGCATTCAGGAGCATCTCCCAAAGGCAGCTCTACTGGGTGGGCTTCACGCAGTGTCTTTTCTCTGCAGCACTTTTGGACATGGTCATCTGTGAGGACCATGGTGCTGTAGGAGGATCCTGGGGTTTCCAAGGCTGACATCAACATCTTGGTAGTTTATTCACAGCTTTACTGTAGTGCATCTTTATGAAGCCACTGTTTTAAGGTTAATCATTTTCAGGTTGCATGATAGTAAATCAGACAACTCTCACATTTTTTCATGTCTAATCAAAACTCCGAGTCTTCTTTATGTCTTGTCTTTGTCTTAGTGGCTTCTCCAGTATCGAGGGATACTGTGCTTCCCCCAAGCATGCCTTGAGTTTGTCAGAGCTCTCCCAGGCAAAGTATTCTGATCTTTTTCAGGTAAATGGCAGATATTTTCTTGTGGACCTCCTCTTTCTCTGTCCATGGCAGCCTTAATGGCTTTGCTTACTCAAATTAATAAGGTCTGTAGAACTAATGGAGCGTGCTCAACTCATCCTCTTTGATTGTATGCTTCACTTGTGATTTCTGCTCGTAGGATATGTGTATGGTTAGGCAGCCAAGACTGTTCCCTCTTCTGAATGGAAGAGGGATTTATAATCTAAGTAGATTGATTAATATTAATAGGAAATGATTATTCACTATCTCTCTTAGTACCGGGATTAAGGAACATCTGATGAGATGAGCAAGTGACAGCAATCAAAATGATCCAGTTCTTCACAAAGTACTTTGACCTTTTGTCTTTCAGTCTAACTACAGAATAGGTGATACAGATTTTAAACTTCATTTAACTTTATGTATTGGTAGGTACTTGGGAAGAAGAATATAAATGTTAGATCCATGGACAAATCTCATTTTAATGTGAGTTAAAGCAATGACTGTGAAATCCTTGTCAAGGTTCTAATTAATGTAACTTTAGTAAGTCAGGTAAGATACCTCCCCTGATACTGTGTTTCCCTGTCATTAGTCCTGAAATACAGATTCACGCTAATTTCTATCTGTTGAGAATTTCGTGCAGCAGAGATATCATTTTGTATCTATCCATTAATTCATTTTCCTGTATTGGTTTTGCATTAGTCTTTGCAAGCTTACCATATCCCACAGCTGAGATTTTAATGTTCTTCTCAGTTTGCCACTGCAAAATTATTCCCAGCTTATGTGTGAAGATTAATGCTGTAGAGTTAAATTGTGCACTTGTGAGGATGTTGTGGATGCTAAAACTTGCAATTAAGTTGAATTTTTTCTTCATAGATGAGTTATCTATCCAAGAGTCCAGAATCTCCCAATTTAGCAACTCCCAGAACCAGAAATCACTGGGAAATCATAAATGCTTGCTCTCTTCTAATGCTCTTTTCAGGATGTCTGCTCTTGGCCTCATTTGGTGGCAAGATGTTGGTTCAAGGAACTTGCTGGGTTTGTGTTTGTATATTGCTTTTTCTGAGTTACGCATTTTTTTTTATTTCTGATGTCTTCAATGATTGCATTTACTCTGTGTAGTTAGAACTTCTGCAGTAGTGGTAAGAGGTCCCCTCTTTTATTATTTTGACTGGTGATTCTCAATTGAGCCCAATCATAAAGATGTTCAGTGTGTCTCATTTTATAAACTTTGTTGCTTCTGTCTTCTGTTAAAACCTTCTGTTGATTTCCTTTAAAATTTATTAGAAACTGCAGATGATAGGACAAATCAGTATTTTGAACTACTTCAAGTTAAAATAGCTGGTCTCCAAAAGTGCCTTCCAACCTTATCTGTTCTGTGAAAAAATAGTTATTTTTTGCAAGTAGCTGTTTCATTCTTTAGTGCTGTTTTTGCTTTTAGACATAATTAACAAGAATTGCATCATTAAAATATTTTACTTGTTTGGATATAGGTGCTGTTCTTGCACATGTTCTGCTTAGTTCAAGATAACCTGTTTTCTTCCAGGATGATGAGTGCTTTAACCAATACTAAAAAAGAAAAAAGTGATTGATCTAATAAACAAGTTTCTTTGGATATTATCCTTAATTAAATCTCAGATGTCTGTATGGTCTTTGAGGTACTTGGGCATCACCTCTTAAAATGGATAATCAAGTCCAATTATCAAGGCCTTCCCATCCGTTGCGTAAAAAGTATAATTCGACAGGTAAGATTTGTTAAGTTCTAATTAGCTTCTCCCAT
The DNA here is from genome assembly GCF_000705375.1 of Tinamus guttatus. The sequence continues at coordinate 48,748 of NW_010583665.1, read as the reverse complement.
ATTTGTTAAACAGTATGAAGGTTAAAATAATGATATTTCAAATGAAATCTTGCCAACAAATCTAGGATAAGTTAATTTTATAGGCAGCCCAAGGGAGAGTTTGCAAGACTATCTTCCTGCCTGGCCTGCATTTCTGTATATTGTATTATTATTATCAAAATACCCAACTGGTATGGGAGTTTCCTGTGCTGCTTTAGAAAACAAAAAGCTGAAATAATGAGTCATTATACATTTGTAGGGATATTCATACTTAATTGCAATTTGTTTAACAAAGCCATCAGTATGTCATGCTTCTTATGAAGCTCTCCTGGAACATGCAACATCATCGCATTGGGAAATAATACACAATTATAAAACCGAACAAGAGTTGTGTATCTATCTGAAAGATATGTCCTAAAGGAAACCCTTTTTTAAAATTCTGTGTTCTTTCTATATTTAAGTTGTTTTAGAGTGAAAGTCCCAGCATGATTAGCCCAGAACACCCCATGGAGAGATTTTTTTTTTTTTTTTCAAAATATATTGTCTTGCTATATGAAAGCCAAATTGCTGTGAGGTAATCTTAAGGAGAAATGGTGTCTTGACAAGGAAATATTATAGGTGATTTTGTATATGATTTTTCTGTATATGATTTTGTATTTACAATTAAACCATATGCCATTTATTTATACAGATGATCAAAGAAATATTTTCAGTGGCACTAAAGAAATTCATATTACCTTTAATTGGCATCACATATATTAGTATTGTTAAACTATCATGTTAAAAATGTGTGGTTTTATATTATATGTGCATATGTATAACCATTCTTTTCAGTAAATACTGTCTTTTTTTTTGTTTGTAATATTTTTGCTTGGTTGCACTGTTGTCCTGAAGTTTGGCTGAAAACTGGAAGTCTGTGATATAATTGCTTGAAACTGTGGCTCTAGCAGTGAGCCAGATTTAGGAGCTCCCTCAGGTACTTTACTGTGGCCTCAGTTACCCTGGCTGCACAAACAGGCTCTCCAGCAGAGCATCGAACAGATCCAATGGAAAAAACACTGCTTTCTGGGTGGAAAGTGTGAGCTACTGAACCCAGCTCACAGCAACTTTGTCACCAGGCTCCTATAGCCTAAGAGGGGAGGAGTGTGGTCTCATGAGGAGTGTGGCCAGTGAGGAGATGCTCAAGGGAGTTTTGGAGGAGACTCTGCATGTTTTCTCTGCTAGTCAGGACTGAGGACCCCCCTCAAGTGCCCTATTAGGCAGAGTAGGCAGGGAAGAAGAG
>NW_010583665.1:23279-47427 GCF_000705375.1 Tinamus guttatus | reverse complement strand
GAGGGAAGACCGGCAAGGATAACATTATGGCAGGTACTGCTGGTATGGCAGTACATATGGGAGATAACATTATGACAGGTAGGCTGCCATTTTCAGTAGACGAAGAACTTACTTAGCCAACTGGAATAAGCCCCCTGATCCTAGCCCTGGTTCTCATGGGAGGCTTTTAACCACCTTAGTATCTGCTGTGGTGGGGTGCAGTCAGGAGGTTTCTAGAGGGTATTGAGGACAGTTTCCTGGTGAGCCAGCATGGTGAGCCATTTGTTAGCAGTGAGCCAACCAAGGGTGTGCTTTGCCAAGGAGGAGATGGTGGAAAATGTGAAGGCTGATGGCAGCATCAGCGTGGGGGTGTCTGGGCAGACAAGCTGAACAGGAATCAGTGGTGGGCCCCTGTAGTGATACAGGCTAACCTCATACTGGACCACACTGAAAAAAGAGGAAGCAGGTGAAGGTTAGTTTTGGCACTTCTGAAATTGTATTTGGAATGCCAGACTCTATGGTACAAGACATTGATGTGCTCAAGTGAGTCCAGTGGAGGACCACCAAGATGATGTATGAGGAGTTGGGAGAGTTATTTTTGTTCAGTTTTAGGAAGAGATTGGAAGCTAGATGCTGTTTCCAACTGTGTAATGAGTGGTTATAGAGAAGATGGAGCAAAACTGCTCTTGGAGATGACCAGAGGTGGGACAAGAGGCAATGCATGCAAGTTTCAAATAAAAAAGGACATTCTTATTACATATTAGGAAGACTATTCTTTACAGCAAGGGTAGTCAGACACTGGAACATGGTGCCTACAATATTATGCAATCTTCATCATTGGAGATGCTCAGAAGTGAATGGCAAAATGCTTTCGAGCAAGCTGACCTCATTTTGAGGTTAGATCCAACTTCAAAATCGGTTTGACTTTGACTAGGGAGGAAAGGAGGGTTGAATCGCATCATCTCCAGAGGTCCCTTCCAACCTAGATTTATCTGTGATTTTAAGTGAAAACCCGAAGTGGTTCAGACAGTTCACAGGAGAACCTGCTTAGTCTTGGAAGAGGAAGATTTACATTTTGTGAGGTTGGAATGAACTGTATGAACTAATTTCCTTGGCACTGTGAGTACTGGTAAACCCTCCAGATTCTGCATGTCATTAAAAACGCACAAATCTGTGGCCTTCAGATTAAGACAAAAGACTCAGACATAACCCACACACAGATGCACTGGTGTTACTGTGCAGCGCTATGCTGGAAGAACTCCCGGATGCTACAATTTGGAAAATACCTTTTAAAAAAAAGAAAAAAAAAATGGACTGCATTTCTAGCACTGGGACTTTTTTTTAATGCAACTGAGAGTTGAATTTCTTAATAAGAAATTTCATTTCAGTTTCAAGCAGTATTTTTCCCTGGGGAAGAGTTATATGAACTGTCACATAAGAGATGACCCTGCAGCATAGAAAAGTGGCTGGTTGTCACAATCCCGTTTGTTTGTGATGGGCATGATTGGAAGTGTCAATTTAATTCTAATTCCTTGCAGTGGATAGTAAAATGGAGCATTAGTAAAATATAGAGTATTAGTTTGTTTTAGAAGGAGCTCATTTCAAAACAAATGTTACAGAAATCAGCATCACATATCAATGTGGTGCTGGTGTACAACATAGTTAATAATCTTTATGTTTATGTTTAATGTTTAATGGGTCAATATGATGTGGCTTCTTGAAAGGAAAAAAAAAGAATTTAGATATTACTTAGAAACTGTAAATTATGGCAAAAAGTTTCTTGATGTGAGGGTAATCATTTGACCTTTACAAGGGAAGAAATAAAATCTCGTAAGTTACTTTAGTAAATATGTTGGATTTAATGATTGCCTCATGGACCCTTGTGAGAGTGCAGTGTCTGTTTTCTGTGGAATAACCAATGCTATTAATTCTTTTGAATGTGCATTGTAGTCATTTTCCTGAAATAACTTGCACATTTTCTGTCAGTAGAATTGACTTAAGTGCAAATGTGTAATGGGACATTCTTTTCTCTTTAGATACGAGATCTGTTTTTTGAAAAATACAATGTGTTTAAAAAAAAAAAGAATCTTCAGTCAAAAAGAAAGACAAAACTGAAATCTTAAGACTTTTATTTAAGAATGGAAAATGGTATCTTTTGGGAAATAGCAATTCTAGCGTTCATATTAATACGATTTCTACTTAGCACAGTGGAACAGATTTCATTTTTCTCTGAAAGGTTGTGGCTTCTGTGTACTTCAAAATTTTTCTTTTAGTTTCAGAATTGTAGGCGTTATATAGTAGCTTGGGAGATGCTATGCAGCCCCTGAATGAAGGAAACCGGCATAATGAGTCTTTATGTATTGCTGGTAATGCCTCTTTCCTAGAATTTGTAAACACTTACTATTAACTGTGTTCCTAGTAGGAACCAATCTTTCTTTAGTATTTCTTACTTTGAGACATATTTCATGTTCTTTCCATTGTTTTGGCAAACACTCGGGCATATTTTGGATTTACAGGGAAAACAAATCAGGTTGTTACAAAGGGAACAGCTGTAGGTGTATGAGGGGCACTGACACGGGGATGTGCTCTGGACGGAAGGTTTGCGGGGAGGCTGCCCACCAGACTGGCTACAAAACTGGTGAGAGCAAAGCCATGTGCTGGAGCGGTCTGAGGTACATTAGCCTGAATATAAGCACTGTTTACATGCTACTGCTGCTCTGCTCTTACCTGAGCTGCCTGGTGAGCTCTAAGGATGTAGCAGTTCTGGTCGGGTGGCAGACAAATTTCCCTGCATTCTGCTAGGGCTGTTCTGGACCCGTGCATTTTGTGTCTAGCTTTCACTCTACCTATGTCTGAGAGCAAGTAGGGAGGGCATGTGCCAATTTATTTATAAAATGCCTAGGATGGAAGGATGCCCTTCTGGGGGAAGCTCAGGAATAAGTGATTTAAGATTTTCCTATAGATCGTTCTTTAAAAACAAAAATCTTGTATGCGGTGTTAGCTACTTGTGTTTTTCTTCTTTACTGACAATATAATCCACAATATTTTATGCAGGTTATCATAACAGTAACTTTGTTTATCCTCTTACATTATTCTGTTAAAAAAACATGGCATTTTTCTAGTCCCAGAAGACATTTAAGGCTTTGGATATTCAGTTTTAATATATGCTGGAAGAATTTAACCTGAAAGACTAGTGGAAACTTTCACGTAACAAGAACAGGTAGACAAATTCTTATCTGTCATCTTGGTCACATTTAAAGCTGACTTACTACTGCAGGTCTATGGAAAACTATAGTTAACATTTCAGGCAAACAACATGTTTGCCTTTATTTTTTATTTTTTAGAATAATTAAGTGGAAGGTGGTTATTTGCAAACCAGACTTCAGTTATAGCATCTAGTATTTACAACAATTTGGAATAACGATTTTTCAAGCAGTGAATCAGTGATGCTCATGTTGTCCAACTGAGAAGTCAAATAGGAGTTTGCAGACGAAGAAAGATTGAGGTTTTCATGTTTGTGCAGATCAACTAAAGAGCATTTGGGAAATGGAAGGTCTGAAAGCGGGTTACTGTCATCAAGACAATTCAGCCAGTCAGCAACTTATTTATCAAAGTTTCTAAAACTGGATTTGTGAGCTAAGTAAATTTTTCTGGCAGGCCACATATGGACAACTGGCAATAAATGAACATCTTTGTACTAACGAGACATACATTTAGCTTGGCCTGCCTCATTAAATTAAATTTCAAATCCTTCTGCAATTAGGTACTTCAAGGTCTAGATTATCTACACAGCAAGTGCAAGATAATTCATACAGACATAAAGCCAGAGAACATTTTGATGTGTGTGGATGATGCCTATGTTCGTAGAATGGCTGCTGAAGCTACCGAGTGGCAGAAAGCTGGTGCTCCTCCTCCTTCCGGCTCCGCAGGTAGGGACACTGTGTCCAAATATGTTCTAGTTAAGCTGCATCTGTGTGTTAATGCTAACAGTACTTTACTTTATGTGAAATGTGAAAATTAACATATTTGAAATAATTGCTTGGGAATATTAAGTGATCTTAATGTATGCCTGCTTAACTTTTACTTATGCTCTGGAACTATGAGAGGAATGCTTTGATTTTCTCAGTTTTGCATGCTCAAGTTTTTGGAGTCCCCTGATACATGAAAAGAATAACCCTCCCACACTCACCCCTCTTTTGTGGCTGGCTATTGCAGCACTGGAGCCTTGCCTGTCTAGTGTTGGCATATAATAATAATCTTTTAAAAATTATATGCCTGTCAGCATACATGTGAAATCATATAGTCGATTGGAACTTACTCTCGCAAGTCAGCAGAAAGTGTTAGATTATGTAGACTTTCCCACTTGTAATGGGAATTTATTGTACTTGAATTTATGATAAGCTCTTCTCCCCAGCACTGCATGTGAGATGTATTAAGTTAAACTTACCAAGAGTTTAGACAGGACCTGTAATTTTTCCATGTGTAAGTGAGACAGTGTGCTTAGCTAGGAGAGACTGAGGTGAAGGAATTTTGAGCAATCAGTAAAGACAAAGAAGGAAAAAAAGGGCCTTTTTACTGATCTTTAGTACTGTGGCTGCTGTTTAATTTTCAATCTAGCACTTCAGGTACAAGTAGTAGAGAAATAATAACATTTAAATGCCTTTGTAATTTTGTCAGAAAATATATTGCAGAGCAAAATAGCTGAGTTGTAATAAAAACATCTGTTATATCATGAACAATCACTGTGATCAAAATCCATAAATATTTCTACAAAGCATGTTATTTTCAGACTCTTAAAATTTCCCTAAAACATTTTCTTTTCAACATAATTTTAGACCCGGTTGTTGACTGTTGTATCTTTTTGTTCTGCCAAAAATGATTGTGATATTTCACAATATATGTATTAAGATACAAGAGTATATAAATGAGGAATATATTACATTGAATTTAACATGTGTGATCGTGTAGCTAAGAGCTCTGTTATTTGTATGAGAATTACCTTGTTTTCCTTATTCAGCCTTGGTGCTGCTTCTTGACATTAGAATAAACACTGTTTTTGAGACATGGATCAAATCCTTTTTACACTTTATTCATAGCAAATTTTAATTTAAAAATATGACTTTCCAGAGAGGAGCTAAAGATGCTATTTCAGCATTTCGGGAATAGGTTCTGCATAATTTCACTTTTTTGAAAGGAGGTGATACTGAAGTTGAAGAACCTTTTGGAAAACATTTCATGGTCACAGAAGCGGTTTTCTCTAAGTTCAGCAGTGGAAGCTGAACCTATAAAACCACTGTGAGATGTTAGTGGTGCCCATGTTTGATTTTGTGCTTGTGAACAGCTGTGTGCAGATGTGTTCAAAGAACTTCCTTCCGATTCTTCTTCCCCTCTTCCTCTTTGCTCCAGTCTCACGTATCTGGCTATTTTTCTTGTTTTCAGGTATTTGAGGGATTTCTGTGTGGCTCATATTGTTATGTGCTTTTGCAGTTAGCATGGTGATCGTATCAGATGGCAATTATATAATTATTTCTTAGCAATAAATAAGGAATTATTTCCAGTTATTTATTATTCTTTGAACTAAAGAATAATTTAAGGAAGGAGAGGAGCAGTCATAGATAGACTTTTCTTGGCATCCTGTAAGATGGAACAAAATTGATCGTGGTAGAGAGCCTGACAGAGACATGAAATGGCTTCAGGCAGCAGGCAGTTGTAAAGAGTCAAACAACTACTAATCAATACAAAAAAATCTCTGCTTTGGGATTTAGTTCAGAATATATTTATATCATTTCTACTACTTCTGCTATTAAAGAGTTGTTTTTGTAAAACTGTGTATTTAAAACTTTTTTTTTCTTTCTAGTGAGCACAGCTCCACAACAAAAGCCTGTAAGTATTGTTATATTACTCAGATTAACTATTTTGTTTTCTGTATTTTTATAGGTACTAATTACACTGTTGATAGTCTGTACCCCTTTTAAAAGGGACTATATTCCTTTGAATATAGCTTTTACCTTTCAAAGGATTACTTTCTTTCCAGGTTTTAAACACAATATTTCTCTGATAGAAACTCTAACACACTTTACAATTCTATAGTTATAATAATAACTTCATGTCAAAAAAAAAAAAGGGATTTCAGTTTCCATATCTTGTAGACATTAGGTCTAAATCCTAACAGAAATGTGCACACACACAGAGTGTCATGCATTGTGGACAGCGTAAGGTCTTCAAGGCCTTAAGAGAGCGGATTTTGCATGAGGCTTGAAAAATGTTTTTGACATGTGCATATACCAAATAAAGTGAAACACAGCAGTCAGTAACATCCAAGCTCAAACCTGCTTTCTGTATCTGTGTATGTAACATATTATTTAACTGTGTATACAATATGCAGGTAGTAGGACTATCAGATTACTGTTTTTGACTTGTTTGAGCTTATTTTGAAGATGATTGATAGGATTTATAGATAAAACTCTGAGTCCAGAATATTTATCTTTGTTTCCTGTGCTTCATTTTTGGACGACACAAAGATTTCTTGTTGTGGTAGAACTAATTTATCCAAAAATTGAGTAGAACTAATTTATCCAATAATGAAATTAGAAATCAAATTGCAAGCAAAATTTAATCAACTGTTTCAATGTTAGCTCAGATATCTTAGTTTATCTTTTCCTTGTTACTGTGCCTAATCTTTTCAATCCTTATGTTATATATAAAATGTTAAACTTTTTATAATGGCCATCTGTTGTTTGTGATTCATATGTTTTGGACCAGAAATGAATAATAAAAGTACTTTTTCTTTCACAGGAAATAGCTAAATAACACAGGATTCATTCAAAATTCTTTACCATTTTTGGACTCTTCGGTTTTCTCCTATTTTTCTTAGCCTACTTTGGCTTGCCATGAGCTGCAATGTATAGGAAAAAAAATCATGGCTATAATTTATATGTAGATTAATAAAAATGATAGCAGAATATCTTCCACATACAGCAACGTGATCTTTGATATAGGGAATATCTTAAAATTATTCTACTAGTCAAGATTGTGCAATTGTAGAAATTTTACTATGGTATACCAGTTGTATTTTGCTTTTGTATCTAATAAACTACCATATAACAACATGTATACCAATGTAAGATTTTGTTAGCTTTTTTGCTCCTTGTAACGCTAAGTTTTTCTTAATTTGAAATAAAATGAAAAAAACCCAAATTATTTACTATATTGATTGCCATTTTCAAAAAAGAAGTAATCACACTGCAAGTGAACTTTTGGTATGAGATGCCTTGGGGAGAAATGTTTAGTGCTTTTTGTTTTCTCTTGTTTTTTAATACTTTAGATCGGGAAAATATCCAAAAACAAAAAGAAAAAACTGAAGAAAAAACAGAAGAGGCAAGCTGAGCTATTAGAAAAACGCCTGCAGGAAATAGAAGAACTAGAGCGAGAAGCTGAAAGGAAAAAAATAGAGGAAAATGTAACCCCAGCTGTGCCATCAAATGAGCAAGAAGATGAGTACCACCCAGAGGTGAAACTAAAAACAGCCGATCTAGAAGAGGTAGTAGATGAAGAACCTGGCAATGAGGATGGTTCGTATTAGCTGCTTCTGTTGAATCTGAAACCAAGTTACTGTGTGAGAGGGGAGTGTAATTGAAGCATTTCATCTATTGTAATGAATGAAATCACTTAACTTTCCTGGATCCTTGTTCCATTTTTTTCTGTAGATAAAGTCATAACTAAAAGTCTAAAATGAGAAAAGAAAGGCAAACCATATTGTAGAAGTGAAGAAAAAGCATAAATTGCCATCTAGGTATCAAATCTCACAAAACAACACCTGGAGAACTCAACAGAACAGGCAGTTAGCATACCATGTTAAGTGGCATGACCAAGTATCTTGGTGAGCTAGGAGAAAAATAAGCTGAAGTTTTATTCTATAGCATTAACGTGGTTAGAAACATTCTTGCTTTCCCTTTTTTTTGGTCCAATTTTTCTTGGTAATAGACATCAGGTAATGATAATTACAGCTGCTTGGCTTTTAAGATGACTTGTTACAATTCTTTACTTCTGGAGGCTTGAAACATGATTGTTACAGTCCTGAACTTTCATAGCTTCCCTTTTTTTTTGTTGATTTTCTCCAATTCTTAAAAAAATACAACTGCAGAATCCATCTTTTTTTTGTTTTCTTTTTTTATGGTCATACTATGGTTTTTCCTACCTCTGCGATTTCCCAATTGACAGTGATTGATTGAGTAACAGACTTTTACTTAGTGCTTATTTTCAAGACTTTCTGTATCCCCCTTTCATGCCATTCTTCTCTGAATTTGTCCCTTGGTTATAATATCTTGATGCACTTCTGTTGGTTCTCCAACAGCCTTATTAGTTTGTTATCTCACCTTTGATTTTGCTTTAAGGTGTTTGTGTATTTCAGTGATATTCAGTGTTTCTTTTTGTGCTATTTCGGAAAACACAGACTTCTGAAGAGTAAAAAATTCCAGATGTGTAATTTTGAACTAGGTATGACCTAATGTGTTGCCCATTAATTTTTTTCAGGTGAAGCAGAAGATCAGGATGAAAAAGAAGACACAGAGAAAGAAAACACTGAAAAAGATGACGATGTTGAACAGGAACTTGTCAACCCTGATCCTACAGACCCTAAGTGGATAGAATCCCCTAAAACAAATGGCCATATTGTGAATGGCCCCTTCCTATTGGAACAGCAGATTGAAGATGAAGATGAGGAAGAGGAAGAGTGTCCAAATCCAGAGGAGTATAATCTTGATGAGCCAAATACAAAAAGTGATTACTCTTATAGCAGCTCCTATGAACAATTTAATGGTGAATTGCCAAATGGACGTCATAAAATTCCTGAGTCACAGTTCTCTGAATTTTCAGCCTCAGTGTTTTCTGGGGCTCTGGAGTCTGTAGCTTGTGGTTCTGCTGTTTCTGAAGGATCAACTGTAACTGAAAGAGAGGAGAGCAGCCCATCTCATGACAGGAGCAGAACGGTTTCAGCTTCAAGCACTGGGGATTTGCCTAAAAGTGAGTTTTGCCCTTGGTGTCATATACTGTCTTTGGGGTCTCATGGAGCTGCAGGTGATGTCCTATGCAGAATGAGTAATGGGTTCAAACCTTATAGATGTGTGGCTTTTTTTTTTTCCTCTGTTCAGTGACACATGTATGCAGATTTTACTTTTGTTTGCTTTTGGTGAAAAAATATTTGCTTTGGTGAGAACAACAAATTTTTGTGTGAATCAGTAGTACCAAGCCGTAGGTGGTAGGCCATCGTGTGCTTCTTTCAGTAGCAGAAAATGATTCTGTCACAACCATTTCCTTGACCTTGGCTTGTGCAGTAAGGCTAGCACGTCTCAGCGAGGTTGGCCTTTCCTTGCCTGCAGTCTTTTAAACCTTTTTTTCTGGGTCAGTGCCAAACATACGTCCTGCTCTGCTTCCTGCCAGAGTCTGAGGAGTGTCCACTGAAAAGATGGTGTCTGTGTGCCAGCCTCCACAGTTGGAGAAATCTGTGCAGTCTTCTCCCAAATACTGTCTCCTAGGCACTTCCCAGACTTGAGCAGAAAGGGGGATATGGAGTCAGATATTCCGGGATGGGGAAACAGCTGCAACCCTCTACTGGGAACCCCTTTCTCCATGCAGGTTGACATAACCTTCCTGGCTGCATCTACCCTGAATATTTTACTCATTGAATTTTATATTGTGTGAATGCAAAAACTCAATTACGATTATTTTAAATTTCATATTTCATCCTAGGAAGCCCTTGGCAGAAAGGTAGGTCAGATATCTAAAAAATGAGGAGGAGAATTTTGCTGACTGTGGTCCAAAAGCATTCTGGTGAATTTCCACCTCACAGGACCAAAATTCAAGAAAAAAAACCCCAAGGCAGTCAGTTTTGAATGACTTTATGAAATAGAAAGAAAAAAAAAATGTTCCGATTTGAATTAATAAAAATCTCTTGGCTGGTACTACAGATTTAGATTACATTTAAAATGAAAGAGTGAATTGATTGGAATAGAAAGACAGCAATTCAGTTAAGGAAAATGTTTTTTAAAGTATTAGGTAAATTTACTTGATAAGATATTGTAGACAATGTATTTGTATTGACAGAACAGTCTACACAGGAAAGAGAAGAGGAAGAAATAGTTGCAAGTAAGCAAAGTTTAAGGCAGAAGGCGATCATGAAATCACCTAACCTGATTTTGTGTTTATAACAAGTCAGTAACTCACCCTTCTATTGAGTTTAGTACCTGTGTTTGGCTTAAAATGTGTTTTCCAGAAAGATACCTGCTCTTGATTTTGACAAATGGACTGAGAAAAAAACAAAACAAAAACAAAACAAAACAAAAACCCCAAAACAGTATGTTTGTAGTTTATTCCACTGGTCAGTCCTTTTGAATTGTTTTAAGGGATTTGTGGCTAACTGGATTTGTCTAGCCCAAGCTTCTAGCTATTGCTTCTTGTGATGTCTTCAATGTCTTTTGTCTGTCATAGTCTAGCTTATGCGAGAAACCTACTTGGTTTGTCCTTGATGGTGTCGTGTTGGGAGCAGTTTGGAAGCCCTGTGTGCCAGGAAAGCAGAAAGGGAGGGAATTCAGCTGCAGCTCACATCTTCCTCAGAAAGAGGAAGAGCTAAATGTGACCTATATTAATGGAATCAATAATAATGTTGAGCTAAATGGGAATAAAACAGTATGTCAGAAAGAAAAAGGCTGTGAGTGTTGTAGGCTGTTCAGAATTTTTAAGTGATGCTACTTTTTTTGTAACTTTGGTCCTTTTTTTCTTGTTGTGATGTCTTCCTTTGCTCCTCCCTGTGCAGTCAGTGCTGCCCATGTGCAAGGACAAAGTTTCATTTTTCCAAGACACTTTCCTTGGTCCCTGCCTTGGTGCTCTGTGGTTGAGCAGCTGTTTGCTTTTTTTTTTTTTTTTTAATTTTCACCATGTGATCAAATGCTCTTAAGATAGAATTATTTATTTCCTCATGACTCTCCTCCTCATCCCCACGTTTGAGTGTTTACTAAGTACATGATCATGATGTGACTGTGAGAAGAGGAGGTGATAGTTCTCAGTTCTACAGAACTAGGGCGCACAAAAGAAAAAATCAGGAATACTCATTAAAGTTGCGCTCAGGTTGAGCTCCTTAGGATACTTTTTTTTTGAGAGAGAGAGAGTGTACTTGCTAAAAAACACACTTTTCCTGACCTCACTTGCAGTTGTGAATCATCAGCATTTGCAAAACCAGAATCCAAGGCCTCATGCTCGTCTTGGAAAATATGGGACACAAACTTAGCAAGTTTCTGAGGAAAACACTGCCGTGTAGGCACTTGCCTGGTGTCTCACCATAGATGTCCTACTGTGGAGGTCTTCCCTTTCTTTCTTTTGTGCTCCTGCCTTATTTGCTGCAAACCTTCCACCTTCAGCATGAAGTATGGCAAAGATTTCTTAGGCGATAACTTTTCTTTGGTAGGGCTGCCGATTGAGGAGAAGCAGGTTATTTTTTGAACAGTGCATATGATTGTTGATAAAGACTGTAAAGACAGCATGCACTTAAAGGAAGATCTTACTATTGAATTTAATAATTCCTTTTAAGTGCTAAATATTGCAACCCTGATGTATTTTCTTAGTGTATTTTATTTTTGTGCCATCTTTCAGGGCTTTTTCAGAATTGGAGCCGTACGCTCTGTTCCAGCTTTTGTACGGGACTGTTTCCTTGAGGTCACTGCCTGTTCCACCTTCCTCCTTCTGTTTATTTGCCACTCAGTGCTGTCCTTTCCCTTGGGCCGATCCTCCTTTGGTCTTTCCCAGCTAACTTTGTCTCCCTCCCTTGAGTGATCACTGAAGTTTGCAGTCCAGGCAGCTCTGATCTCAGTCACTCCTACTTAGCAAGTGCTTCTTTCCTCTAGCTGCCCGTTTAAGGCAGTTGCCTCTACAGCTCTTAAACCAGTTTCACTGATGGCTGTTCACTCCTCCTGGAGTCCCAGCTGCCTTCTGATCTAATACTTCCTTCATAGAGCACCATCACTTTCCAATCTTAGTCTTGAACTGGGATTCAACCCTGATTTATTTGTGAAAGGGGTAATGATCCCCAGGTTCTGAAATGTGGCAAATTGTGGTGAGTCTTCTCCCGCATGGGACAGATTAAAAGAGATACAGCCACATTTCATGTACTTTATCCCACAATAGATATGCTGAATTATTTTCTTAACCAAACTGTTCTAAGAATGTATCGTTCATGTGGAATTCTTGGAGCTTGAGATTTAACATTTTCCTTTTGATCTGTTCTTGGAAACATATGCACTGTCTCTGCTTAGTAGCACCTCCAGATATTTTAATAATAGTCATTTGGCATTTCGTTCAAAAATGCAAACCATTTACACTTAAAATGTGTAAAGATGTCTAGAAATCTACATAAGAAATCCTACCTTTGTTGCTTTAATATCTCATAACATTCAGCAACTCATTTTGATACCTGCAAGGTATTCTAAAACCTGACAAGGCAAAACTGCTCACATAGATGAACAATGTGTTCTAAGTACTAACTATTCTGCTTTTTGCTTGTGTTAGCAAAAACTCGTGCTGCTGACTTACTGGTGAATCCTCTGGACCCAAGAAATGCAGATAAAATTAGAGTTAAAATTGCTGACCTGGGGAACGCCTGCTGGGTGGTAAGTACAACTGCATCACTTCAGTTTAGCCTTCAATGTTTAGAACAGGTCATCTTAGTCTTTTTTTTTTTTTCCCCATTAATAATATTATTTCTATTGCAGCATAAACACTTCACAGAAGACATCCAGACAAGACAATATAGATCCATAGAGGTTTTAATAGGAGCAGGTTACAGTACACCTGCTGATATCTGGAGTACAGCGTGTATGGTAAGAGCAATAAAACCTCTATTTTGTAAGAATAAACCTCCAAAGAAACAATTGTATATTTAGTGAAGGAACCTGACTAGGATGGTTCTGACATTTTGATATAAATACATTTTTATAAATGATGTAGTATCAGATTGCTGCTGGGTTTCTTTCTCCCTTTTATTCCACTCTGTTAAGCATCCTCAATCAAAAGGAAGTATATTTGAGGAAGTTTCTAATTTTACTTTGAAGCACTTTAACCTTGCAGTCAAAAAGATGCAAATTTGCAAGGAGTTTTATATATATTATAAATACCAAAACCAAACTGGGATAGTACAATTGCATGGTTTCTTCAAAAATGATTAGATATTAGAATCTGTGCAACTGTTTGCTGTGTTTCCTTGGCCTTTCTTCCATAAAATAATAAAACATTAAATACTTAAAACTCTTGCCACCTTCACTGAAAGCATTCATCAGATTAGGTTTGTAGGTGACAACTTCAGGTTGTAAACTTGAAGGGAAGGAATTTTGTTTATTAGTAAAACATGTGCTTAAAGCTCTGCAGAACTAATTTTAACACACAATTAAACTGAAATGATGCATTTTTAAAAATATTTTAAAATTAGGAAAAAAATCAATCTTGATCATTCAATTCTATTTGAAACATTCTGTAAACAATGTCTCTGAGGACAAATAAGCTGTATGTGCATACTGATTAGAGATAGTTTTGGAAATACATTTAGAAATACTTTATTTTAAAAGTGAAAACACATTCAAATCTTTATATCTTACAAATTCATGTCTGAAAAGAGTGTGTGAGGAGGAGGAGGAGAAGACTCAAATACTAGACACAGTTGCAAGCGTGGGTGATGAGAAGAATTGCAGAACTCAGAGGGAGAGGAGGAGGATTGAAAAGAACATAAAATCCTACAGATATAAGCTCAGCAAGCCGTGTGTTGGAAGTAACCAACTCATAAGCAAAAATGAAAGTGTGTTTTCTCTGAGAGTTTAATACTCGATTTTGCTTTAGTACACATAAAAGATCTGAATTTACTCATCCCTTTTGAGGCAAAACATAAAATGTGGATATTCCACAGCATATTCCACAATTATGGTCCTAGGGCTGAGGTGTTTGTTAGACTCATATTTAATCGTTGGATTTTGCTGCTTTTTATAGCAAAGATAATGCAGAATCATCCATGAATGTTTTTCAGTTCGATCAGCTATTAAAGTTTGGCATCTGGTTTGAAGTTTGAATGTCAATGTAAAGGTTAGATTTTGAGAAATCTAAATTGTGAATTCTTTGAGCTCTCTAATGATTCTTTGGTTAACTAAGTAGAAAATTACTGTAGCAAAATTACTTTTTCATTCCTAATAGTTGATATTTTCTGTCAAGCTCAGTTTATTACCTTTCTTTGGTTTCTGTATTATTCTTCCTTAAGGCTTGCATAGGTGCACTACATCTTGCTAATTTTATAGTCAGCCTTGTAGCTAGAGCCACACAAACCAGGTTAAATTTGCATTTAAGTAAAATGGGATACTTAGTAACAGTTTCATGCTTAGGAAGTTCACTGCTCTTAAAATATTTTGCATGAGTTATAGATGACTTTCTTATTCCTTTAAATAGGAAAGGTATCTTTGGCAGGGCAGTGGTTACTAACAGTGTGTATGAGTTTGAAGCATATATGCTAAAACTGTTTATTTGAATTTAACCATTTATAGTGACTGAATGATTTTTTTAAAATTGTAATGCTGTGAGAGTGGTTGAAGATGCACATGCCAGGAGATACAGGGCTGTTTTATTATCTGAGAGACATCCTAACCCTTATATCTTTGTTCATGTTACATAAACCCTGTTGCTTTCTTTGTGTAAGCCCTTTTTAAACTCAAGAACCCCCCGTCCTGAAAACCTAAAGAATCTTTGCCATTTATTCAGGTTCACAAATATTTATGAAATTGCAATATTTTCATGAAAAAATACACTGCTGATTTTTTTTTCATTATGTAAGTTTTAAGGACAGCAAAGTATTTAAGGCAGAAACATTGGAATTCTGTCTTCTGCCGTACACTTTCTTTTCCTGCCCTTATAACATACTGTAGAAATTTAATAGTTCCGCGTCAGTGACATATGGTCGTTTTATTCAGTTGTCTTCATTGTATAAGTGCAGTCATGGAAAAGGTGAAGATCAGATGTTTGCCCCAGAAATTTACAGTTTGTCATCTGCCTTCATTCCTGTATGTTTGGAAAATGGGTCAGGGCAGTGTTAATCCCAGAATCAGCTGGAATACAGCTCCGCGAGGTGGATATTAACTGAAGGCAATAACAGTTCTGTTCTGCAGAGAATTTTTAATTGAGATTAAGAGGCGAGGGGAATGAATATCTCTGATGTGGAGCTGCACAGACATCAAGAACTCTTTTACCTTGCTCATCTTTGGAAATGATGATCTGATTCTCTCCAGTCTCTGGAGCATCCAAGAACTGTACTGAAGTGTTTTAAAGCCAATGTAGTCCCACTTGCTCTTTCAGGTTTGGTTTCTTGAACCTAGATGTGGTTCCTAAAGTGTCCCTCTAGGTCACATTGTTCTTGTTTCTATATTTAATTCACTTTATTCCATAGTAGTTACTGTTATGTGTGTTTTCAAAGGGTTTGTCTGCAACAGGAGCTGGAGGTCCTGTATATTTTGCTGTGGCTGACTGAAGATATGGCCCAGACAACCTGTTAGCCATGTTGTCCAAAACCTCAAATTCACTGGGGTACCAGGAGATTCTCCACTTCTCTGTCACATTCCTTTACTTGCACAACAGGCCCAATGTTGTTAAGGACATTTTTGGAAGCTGCACATACAAAAGGGGTTGTTCAGCACTATTGTCATTATGTTTTTTCCCCCTAGTTTCTGTTCTTCCAAAACTGGCCTAGTGAGACAGTACCAAGCACGCACGACGTGGTTGTGCTGGCTGACACCTGTGTTTATTTTAGATTGTATTTCTCATACAGTGCTTTAAACAGATCATTAATTAAGGACTATGTGCTAAAATGTGATGGTAAACTTGATGTTGTGTTCAGAGGAGGCATCAAATACTTCCTGTCACTCTACCAGAAACCTTGCAGTTGTGGCCTGTATTGGCCTGCCGGGAAAGGAGGCATTTTGCACTCAATTTGGCTTTGTGCTGGGAACTGTGCAACAAAATTATAGATCCTGTGTCTTATTTTCATGATGATTTTGACTTACTTAAGCTGTCTTGTCCCAGTTTATCTATTGAAAAAGAATGATACTTGGTGTACAGAGTGTGTGCCGGATATGAATGATGTGAATTAATGCAGATTCAAAGAAGAATAAGCTGAGCAAGGATGAGACATGTAAAAGATGGGGAAATAACTCAATGCTAATAACCGTACAGTACTTTTTCTTTTGGCATCGTGTCAGCGAATAACTAGCACTGGAAACCAGCAGCCTGCAAACTGAATCTTCTAATTTTAGATGCTTCATCATGGTCCAGTTTTTCTGCCCAAAACATGGAAAGTTGGTCTTCAAATCAGATTTAAAGGATGAGAGGGGGATTTCCTCAGGGCAGTACCAGTTCAGCTAATGTGAATCTTAAAAAATAAAAATGCAGGGAGAAAGGAGTGTGATGCCCCAGGCCTGAGTGATTGTGGAGATCATTTGCTGGACATTTACGTATTTTGCTAAGAGAATTGCATGGTGCTTTTTTATCTTTTCTTTTTTCTTTATTTTATTTTTTTTAGAACATGGCCTATTTATCTAAATGTGGACTACTCTACTGCTCTCATGCCAGACCTAGGAACACTGGGGAATCTCTCCCCACAGTTACTAAATGTTCTATTCTAGATATGCTGACATGGAGGTGCATCTCTCTTGTTTTTTTTCTGAAAAAAAGGAGCAGATTTGGAGCCAGTGATGCCTTTGACAGGATTGAAACCACCCTTGGTCATGGCTTTTTTTCAGGCTGAATTTCCACCTTTGCAGAAGTAAAAGGGATTGCTTTCTGTGGAGTGTAAGCTAAACGGGCACTGCATGATGTAGCACATTTCCTAAATCCAGAAGTCCATGGAACACAGCACTCCCCTGCTGCTGCCAAGAAATCCTGGCAAAATAAGGCATCCGATACTAGCAGAAAGGGCATCCCTTTGCATTGCTCCTGGAAATGACTGTGGGCAACATGATTCCACTGTTTTTCCAGGCTCTTTGGATTGGAGATGGGAAAAGCACCTGAAACAATGAGTCTCATCATGTAACTTTTGTTGTCCAGGATGTATAATCTTGTGTAAGATGTGGGGAGGACATGAGTAAGTCACAAGTTAGGACATCGACAAGACAGTATTTTTCCAATATCTTTCTGAGGTGGTTATTGTGGAGAGTTGTGATTCCTGAAATACATCCTTTTTATAAAAAGAAACAGCTGTACACCATAGCTATAGTCTGACAACAAGTGTCCTAAGTGTAACTACTCTTTCTGTATTATAAGCAGGAGGAAATAATCATGTCTTCGTAGGTTCATGAGTACCACCATGTCAGTTCATGTGCATGGCACCTATGCAAGGTGTGAGGAGAAGCCTCAGTCTGCCCAGAAAATGGTTTTTGAGGAAAAATGGAAAATCAAAAATCTGCTTGAGAGAAAAGAAGAACTCAAGTCACTATGCACATGTTTTTCAGTGGGCAGATACAGTACAAAATGCTGTTATTAATCACTGTACACCCTTTTGCTTTGAAGGTGGTGGGTGGACAACCTAAAATGTTCAAAAGAAAATGATTTTCTGAATATAGAGTGACTTTCCAGAGCAACCATACGGCATTTGTGTGATTTTTGAGATCAGAGAGTAGAAAACAATAGAAACCTGTTTCCTTTTCAAGCAACCCATGAATGTCTGTGCTCTGTATGCCTGGCCCTTCGTCCCAGGCAGTACCCATGCAGTTTCCTTTTATATTCTTTTCATTGCCTGACTCTGTTGGGAGAGATGTTGAGGAGCAAACACACCGTCGGCTGGAGTACTCATCTCGAAAAGCCTTCTGCTGCTCTAGCTATGCTCCCACTTGACTGGGGGAATGATTTCTTAGACAAAACCTATTTTTAAGGCAGTTACAATCCTCTCATTTACAGCTTTTCATTTCAGCTGGGCAGAGAAACTTTGGCTAAGAGCTGGATCTGGTTTGTTGCAGTAGTAAATTCTGGCCCATGGTTTGTTGCCCATTTCAGCTAGGGCTTCATAAAAGGTTTGCAGGCAATTTGGTGCAGTCCAAATGAGTTATTCTTCCAGGTCTCTTCCAGACCCGTTTGCCTAGATGTGCCTCCATTCCCAGTCACCAGACTGGGTGCACAGCTGTCACACACTGAAAATGTGGCTATTTCCCATTGTATGCTTGGACATGGACCACAGTCCATGGTAGGTGGTTCCAGCAGTGTGGGGGTAGGTCCATTCGCAATCGCAGGCAGGGGCAGAGTGGGGGTAACCTCTCCAAAGCCTGCGGAGCAGCAGTGTGGCCATTTCTGCTGAAAGGTTCTCCAGTTGTTCTCGTTTAGACTGTTTTTTTGTGATAACCTTAGGGAAGTGGTAAGTAACATTTGCAAGCACAGCCTATAAAGATGGGTTGCCTTGGGCATTTGTGTCCTATGTTAAATGTGCCACGTGTTATTTATTGCTGCCATTTAAAAATTGGAATACTGGTTTCTACTGAGGCATATGCCAACTTTAGCAAAAAAAAAGTGATTGTGATAATTCAAAGTCAGAGTTTCTGTCAAAAAAAATATAGCTTTTTGACTGTTTTCCAAAGGGATCTTGGCCTTCCCTCTCTGGATGAACAAGCTCCAGCCCAGGGCTGCAGCTCCTGCCCTCTCGCTGCGGCTGTGCTGCCCTCTCCCAGCACCTTGTCCACGTCTCTCATACTGGGCATCCCAGGGCGGTCACAGCTCTCCAGGTAGAGCCATGTGGGGCTGGGGAGAGGGGAACCATGGCCCTCGGGATGAGCTGGACATGCTGGTGCTGGCAGAGCCCGGGATGTGGTTAGTCTGGGGTGCCACAAGAGAGCACTGCTGCCTCGCGCTCTGCAGGGGCTCCGGTCCCGCCTGCCCCAGATTTTGAGGCAGTTGTGAATTAAGGGGGACCCGGTGGGTTTGTGTTCCTGTAGTTGGGTGTGAAGAGATTATAAATGCAGAAATGTGCTAAGTAAGTGCAAAACATCAGTGTATTTCTGGAAGTGTCACTTTGAATATTATCAGCAGAGATCCCTTCCTTTGGTGCCACTTGCTCTCTGCACTGAGGCAGGAATGGGGCTGCAAAACCTGCACCACTTGTTTTGATGCAATTTAGTAAGAAGTAGGACAATTCGGACTGTTGCAGCTAACAGTGTCTTCACTGCTATTCACCTGCTTATTAACGTGTTTTTTAATATTGATTCTAGTTTTGTTTGTTTATGATAAAAATCTAGGTCAAGGATACATTTTTTTTTAATGCTGCTCAAATAATTCTATTTAACTATGGAGTCAGTCCATCCTAAAATATCTAGGGACCTGTTACCAGGTTACTACAGATGAATCCACAAGCCAAGTGGGTGGTGAGGACTACTGGTAGAGATATTTACTGCACCTCCAAAAGGCAGGGCTGCCTCTAGGTTACCTCTGTGTGCAGCTGAGCCAGATGTTTCCATGCTCTTCATACATGGTCCTTTAGGAAACTCATGTAATCAACTTAGGGGGTGGATCTTAGCAATGTTCATAGATAGTTGGTGGAAGACCATGAAGAGGATGGGGTCAGACTTTGCTCAGTGGTGCCTGAGACAAGATCTGACTGGACCAAAGTCTGGGCAACCTGCCCCAGCCGGCCCTGCTTGGGCAGGGTTTGGATTGAGCAACCTCCCGAGGTCCCTGCCAGCCCCGTCTGCTCCGTGGTTCTGTGGTTCTGTCTGAGGAGCTGCGATTCCAGCCCGTCCTGGGCACACAAACAAAGTGTACGAGACGGGAAAGGAAGCAGCATCAAAACTTTGGGGAAAAAGAAAGTTTCTGCTCAGGAGAAAAGGTAGTATAAATATCCCAAATGTGGGAGAACTTTTACCTCTAATTGACTGTAGTCAGATTTAAAAGTGTGTGCGCCACCGTTTTATACTTAGTTCTTGTGCTTGTCTGTGAACAGTTTGTATAGTTTTTCCAATTTAATCTTTTTAATCTCACACAGACATATTCAGCTACTAATACTTCATTATGGGACTAGAAACTGTATTCTTTGCAGGACTTTACCTATCCATCTTAATTCAGCTACATGTCCTCTGTTCTCCAAAAATCTGTATTTAATTGTTCTGTGTTTCTTAAAGTCCTTTGAAATAAGGTGCTCCAGTGTGTGTTCTGGAAAAGTTGTCCCAGCCTTTTTAATGACTCTTTTTCTTATGAGATGAAGGGAACATTTGGGTTTTCACACTCACATCTGAAGATAATAACAATATGCTCCATGTTCAAATTAGAGATCTTCACTAGTGATGTATTTTGGCTAATGTAAGAGCTTTAATTTAAACACCTGATAATTTATGAAGTTCTTTAAAGGTGTGTGGTGAAAGCTGTCAATCTGGAACTCAGTGTAGAAGAAGAAAAAAAGTGAAAGTTTGGTTATTAGTGACATCAGAAATTCAAGGTTTGTTTGTACGATTGACAGGAACGTCCAAGACGGACATGTCTGCTTTCTCGCCTGGCATTTATGATGGCAATATATTATTTTGGCAGTAGACCACTTGGATCACTCCACAGTTCACAGCTTGAGGAAGCCAAGTGCCAGTAAATAGGTTAAATTTACAAGTGACTCAACAACTCTGATCTATGAATTGGAACAGAAAAGCATGTCTGTTTTCAGGAAACAAATATTGTGTAGTAAATGATCTACTAGAGTGGAATTTCCTCCTAAAACCATGCCAGGAATTTTTGTCTGATTTTTGGACTGATTTTCTAGATCAGATACTTTTTCTGGTCGTGAAGAGAGGAAATACCTTGATAATTATACAGCGTTAAAGGAATTAGATCCCTCTGGCTGTTTGGGTAGTGTAGGTACTACGAGAAAAATTCTGGAGAGAGAAATGTTCTGCAGATTCGTCTAGACTAATCTCTGTTTACATACTAATATTTTCTCTCACCATTATTTCTCTGCTTTAAGGATTTTAAGGTGCATGTGCATAATAAGAAACTCTGCTCTACTGAGAGTTTGGTCATTGATTTTGGTCATTGATTTAATGCAGGATTAGCATGCATGCAAGGATTGAAAGGATCTGTCATCGCGCTATCATCTGCTCTGATTGACACCTTCATCAATGTCAGCTGTAGTATTTTACCCTGTGATTGCAGTATTTATTTTGATGACTTGTGATTCAGCAAAAGCACCTTTTAAAAAACTGTTCTAGTTTTAGCGTCATCAAGGAGGGAAGAGCTTGTCCATTGCAAAATGATAATTATTGTTAAAAATGTGTTTTATTTCCAATTTGGACTTTCGAATTTCCATTTCCAGCATTGAATCTCTGACAGATAAATAGGCTTCAGATACAAGCACAGCTCTTCATTCTCTTGGGAATGAGTTCCTGTGAGTTCCATTAACTTCCACCTCTTTAACATAACTAGTACATAACTTGTGGCAGGTTAAAATATACTTATCGTTAACTTACACTGAAGCCCTGTTCCCACTGCCTAAGAGAGAGGATCAGTATTTTTGAGAATGCTAGAAATACTAGAAATACAGTGAGCCAGTTAAGCCCCAGGAGGTGCTGGTTGGACGTGTCCTTGGTCCGTGTTCCCCCTCTGCTATCTCGTTGCTCCTGGGCGGCCTTCAGGCTCCCTGCCCATTGGCCATGTCCAGTCTGGCTCCGTGCTGGGAATGGCTGGGAATGACACTCGTGCCATCACTGTCCTTCAGGAACGGGGGCTGCCAGGTAAGGAGCCTTGATCGACGCTTTGGGCTAATTTCAGGCCTTGTAAGCACTAGCTTCGAAGCTAATTCTTTTCTTGCTTCCAAGATGGTTGTGATGTTTTACTGACATTATAAGATTAAAAGAAATATTTCTGACATACCCATAAATATGTCTGTTACATTATAGGCATTTGAGCTAGCAACTGGAGATTATTTGTTTGAACCACATTCTGGTGAAGACTATTCCAGGGACGAAGGTATGAATCTTTTGAGAAATTTATGAGTTTCTGTATATTTTCACACTCTTCTTCTTAAATTTCTAGCAAGCTTACAGTGGGGTTAATTTTTGTATTTGATTGAACTGTTCGTATACATTGGTTTTAGAATATAAATACAATTTTTTTCTTTTTAGTTTTAAGTCCCATCAGTAGCAGAGGGTGGGCAAAAACTCCCTTCTGCAGATACTCATCTACCTAACACCTACCTGAAGGAATTAAACTGCCCTTCTTGTAAGACTGCATATGTGTGGAAACCTGATTGAGAATAACAATGTTTTCTTTAGTTTCTGGAAGAAACATCAAAATTGAACTTTATAAGTTTGGCACTGGAATAATGTTTACATTGTGTATTTTTACTTGGATTAGGCATTTACTAATTTTTTAAAAACCAGAATTAACTCCTGCTTCCATCTGTGTACCTGTCCATTTTCATGCTTGTTTGCTTGTAAAGGCCCTTGCGGTGGTGACGTGGGCATCATTCATTGTTTTTAAGTGCTGCTAATGATGCCAGAGCTCTGCTGATCCTGGAAACCTCTGCATGGATTTGCTGCAAACATTGTTGTTTTGAAACTATTTCTGATTTTTTACTAATTCCAGTTTCTTTCCTCTTCTTTTTATCCCATCCTTTCCCTGCCCCTTCCACTCCCGTATCCTTTTTTTCTCTCCCTCATAGACCACATAGCACACATCATAGAGCTGCTAGGCAATATCCCAAGGCACTTTGCTCTATCTGGAAAATATTCTCGGGAATTCTTCAATCGCAGAGGTAGTACCTCTTCTTTTTGAAAGGTGCCGTGATGCAGACAGAAGTGGAATTGCTGTTGCTGGTTGTAACATGTCCCACGAAAGAGCATCTTCTCAAATCTAGCAACAAAAAAATATCTTTGTGAAACAAATTCACATGAATTAGGGGCAGAAATCTCGACAAACTCAACTTCTTTAGCTACACTTCCAAAAAAAAAACCAACAAAAAATCCCAGAAAAACCTACTAGTACATTTTAAATTGTATAGAAAAACACGTATATAGTAGCTGATACTCAAATGTCTTTTTGACAAGGGAATTTTACTGGAAGTGTTTTTTCCAAAGTAGCCCCCTTAGCCTTAACAACACGCTGACTAGTGTGCACGTGTCTGTTTACCAGGATCAATCTATTTCTGTCTGTACCGGGCCAGTGTTAGTGTGTGCATGCAATGTACTGATTAAACTGTTGTATGTTTCTGTTTTGCTGGCAATGTTCTCCAATGCAGACCACATAGCATTGATCATTGAACTGCTGGGAAAAATCCCTCGAAAATACGCTATGTTGGGGAAATATTCCAAGGAGTTTTTCACCAAAAAAGGTAACGGTATTTATGCAACACTAATTTAAAGCATAATACTATCCAAAAGGAGAATATGTTCATTCTATTATGGGTGCTGAAGAAATATATCCATTTAAATGGAGAGCTCTTGTAAAAGAAGAATTTTGGTGTGAACTTGCCCTTCTAAGAAAAGCAACCTTCTTCGCGTTGGTTTCATTTTTTTTTTTTTTTGCTTAAAATCTGTTTTGTGTTGTACACAACAAAGTGGATATTAGCTAACGCTTTTGTGAGTCTGTCGGCAAAGGTTTATGTATGTGAGGGCAAGGAATCATCAGCAATGCTGACAGCTTTTGGCTTGGCTGGAAGTCAACCGTGACCCCCTTTGGTAGTATGTGGTGGTCTGGCATATGCTCTTGGTAAGGATTGAAGTAGGTGGACAAGGATTTATGGGCAGTAGGTGCCCAGCGGGGTGCAGCGCTCACGTGGGCCTGGCCCTGGAGAAGGTGCAGGCGGGAGCTGTGGCCGTGGGGCCGCGGAGGGAGGACAGCTTTTGGCTTGGCTGGAAGTCAACCGTGACCCCCTTTGGTAGTATGTGGTGGTCTGGCATATGCTCTTGGTAAGGATTGAAGTAGGTGGACAAGGATTTATGGGCAGTAGGTGCCCAGCGGGGTGCAGCGCTCACGTGGGCCTGGCCCTGGAGAAGGTGCAGGCGGGAGCTGTGGCCGTGGGGCCGCGGAGGGAGGCTCCGCCGTGCGCGCTGCCCTCGCGCGTTGAACACTGCTGGTTGTGGTAACTCTGAGGGCCACGGGCCAGGACGTAGCTGCGTTTGGTGCTTTGCCAAAGTGCCAG
>NW_010583665.1:0-14497 GCF_000705375.1 Tinamus guttatus | reverse complement strand
GGCTGCGAGGGAGGCTTTGGCGACAGGTAACCGTGCTGCCCGGGGCCGTGCGGAGTGGAGGGCTTGGGAGGGATTTCCACGTGGGGCGAAGGGGGACAATGCAGCTTGAGGGGTGCAGACGGCACCTTCTGCGCATGGGAAAGCTGCTCAGCCGAAGCGCGCAGGTGCGGTTGAGAGGGGTGGTTTTTTGAAAGTGCTTGGACGTTACTTGTCAGCTGTTTCTGTTGCAGCTCCGATTTCGGCTGATTCGCACTCTCGGCCTCCGGGGCAGTGGCTGCAGTTTCCCAGTGCGAATCTGCTTTTGTGGTCGTTTTCCCAAGCGACTGCGTTGAAACTACAGGACTCGGGGAAGAAGGCTAGAAGGGAAAGAAATCAGTATAAACAGTCAAAACACTTAAGTTAAAACCAAAAGAATGGTCTCAGAATAGTGTTATCTTTATGGCATCAAGTATTTATTTTGTGCATGAAAAAATAAAAATCGTAGGAAGCTAAAACTTTGTACAGACACTGTTTTTTAACCAGCATATGAAAAATATTCTTTTTAAGTTAAAAATCAGCAAACATTGTGAAGCAGTAACAGAAACATCACCTTTCGTGTCTAAGCCGGAGTCTAGATTACTTGTTAAAGTTTAGATTTCTGAGTTGGAATAAATCTAGGCTGTTCACAAAACAACTTTTAAGTGAGATTTAACATTTTAAAATGGGGATAATGTGAACAAACTGGCTGAACGTCACAACCTGAATTACTGCATTTAATACTGTTCGGGCAGCTACTCTCTCCACACCAATGCCTCAGTTGACAGAGTGCCAAACTCTGACACAGCAGGAGCAGACTCCTGCCTAGGTAAGGAGTAGCTGAAGCACATCACTACTGTCAGCACTGGCTGCCAGTTCTTCAGCGTCAACCTGCACAACTGTGGTGACACTGAATCCACAGAAATATTTTCTTGTGTGTGTGCAGAATGCAAGATTACATACAGATAAATACCCTATAGAAACAACAAGATGTAAACCAAGCTTTTAGCATGTATGAACTGCCATTAATGTAAGCATCTGAATGATATGAACATACAAATATTTAACAGAAAGCTCACATGCACATATGTCCATCTTAAAGAATTAAATCACAAAGGAAACACATGCAAATTAAACACAAGGTGTATGTGTGCAGGTATTAGTAGGTGTATTAAGCAACACATCCACACAGTTCCAAGCAGTTACACGCTCACTCACCTTGCTTGCTTTTGAAGGACTCCTGCAAGTCTTTTGTGAAGTATCTGGGGACGGACATTCAGAAGTGGGCTCTGGGTTTTCAGGATCAGGTTCTACAGGCATAAAGCAGAAAAACATGAAAGCAGGAAAAAAAAAAAAAAACAGCCACAACTCTTCTGCAAAGACCGCTATGCACTTTACATTTGACTCTAAAGTGCTACTTCAAGTTGTTGAAAGAGACTATTCAATGCGTCAAGTGTCATACAAGGTCATCTGCTTACTGACCTTCCAAAAATTCAGTGAAAGAAGGGACCTTAAGCTGCAACTGGGAAATGAGATTTGAATGAGATGAAGGTGGAGACTGAACATGAGACGGTGAGCATGGGCTACAAGGTGATTCTCCTCCTACAGATGAAGGAGACCCAAACACAGTATTAGAATGATCCAGGACTACCACCAGGGGACTGCTTACATGAAGCCACCCTTGACATAACAATCAACTCACCACTGTCTTTGTCTTTCCTATGATCACTGAGAAGTAAAGCTCTCTGGTAACTTCGTTCTCTCACTTGTTCCACAGACGTTGATGCAGTCCTTGAAGAGAGGAGCATAATTTGTATTTAAGGAAGCTACTCCCACATACCAAATTTGGGAGAGGATACATATGTAAATATAGGGCTAGAGAAAGTTTACTGTGTTGACTACACAAAAGAGCCAACCTGGTCCTACCTAAGAAATGTCACTTGCGAAATAGGTTCCATTTGATATTCTTGTCCTGTACATCTGATTTTAATGTAGTTTAATATATTGTTTTCCTGCAACACTGTTGCATTAAGAAACCTGAAAATTTATGTGAATATGAAAATGACATTCACAAATCTGCTGCGCATAAACAGCTGACAAATCTAACACCAAAAGCTGCATTTTAGAAATGGAGACTTCACACACTGTTTCATATTCACCACTTCTAAAAAACTCTTTTCTTCAAAAGCTGGAAAAATATATATATACACATATTTTTTAAACAGCCCAGGCTCTTTCCACCATATTGCGGCTCCCTTCCCTGCCTGCACTGAGCAGTTGTGGAAGGAGCACACGCACCCAGCGGGGTCATTTTCCGTACACCGTGTGGTTTTATCACCTACAGGAACGTGGCCCCTGCCCAGAGGAACTGCTGCTCCCCCCTCAGAGCAGGCTTCTGTTCTGCATTACACGTTTCCAATACAACAGGCTCTTCGAAACAGAGAGTGCTTTTGCAAGTTGTGCTGCTTACCACTGAACTTCTGGTTCATTCTTGTCGCTGGAAGCAGCCTCCTTCATGGCACCGTTGCTGGCAGCCTCCTCCGGAGCCGCGCTGTAGGCGGCGGCGGGCAGCGGCACGGGCAGCCCCGCCGCGCTCTCCGACGGCTCCCCGCTCTCCCCGCTGTTGCTGAACCCGTCGCTAGCACCGCTGTTACTGCTCAGGCTTCCTCCAGCAGCAGCATGGGGAGACACAGTCACCAGGGGAAAGTTCTCCGTCTTTGAGCCACTCTTCCGAGCTTCCCGCTGTCTCTTACGGTATTCTAGTAAGGATACCTATGGAGCAAAGGTCAGAGAGAAAGTTTACTTGCTTCCTTCAGGGACTTGCGGGGCAGTAAGTTAAACACATACTTTCAGGAGGACCCACTATTTCCTTGGTTCTAAAGAAAAAGGAAGGGGTAAACCAACTGAAGATTTTTCACCACATTAGTGGTGGATTTACAGTCTGTTACATCGTAGTAGCTAAGAGAAAGATGCAAAGGAAAGAAAGTAAGAGAGGAAAGTATGGATTTTGCCTCAGAGAAGAAGCTGATGTGTGGTAGCAAAAATGGGGAAATTCCCTCCTGAAGTTGCACTGCTGGTTGAAGATATAAAGGAATTCACAGCATTTCTGCAACTGCAACACTTCTAATAAAGGAATATTTATATAATAACACTAGTTTTAAGAGATGTTGTATCCTGGTTTCAATCTGAATAACTCATGTTAAAAATGTAGCAGGCTTTAGCTCCATTATTATGCAGATTAAAGTTCTCACCAAGCTCTTCAGATTTTTTTTTCTCAATATAAGCAATCTGAAACTTGCATTCTTTTCCCCATTCACTCTAAATCAATAACTGCAATCTAAAGAGATTGATTTAGAACATATTTTGCTGCTAAATTTAGAGTTAAATGGTTTATTACCAAAAACAATAATACGTGAAAGAGTGATTGGTTTCTACTTTCTATATTTAAAAAGGCCTTATTACATAATAGCTTTTATATAACACAAAACAGTTTACGAACTTAAAAAAATTACTTTCAGTGGAAAAAATAAAGTTGTCACTATGCATCTGTAGGACTTCAAGCAGAAAACTGAAATCCTGAATATCCGATCTGTTAAACACAAGACAATTCTTTTTGTGCAAGCTACATTTAACGTGTTCTTTCTTATCTGTTCTTCCACTTAGCAGCAACCTACCCTGACCCCGCTAGCACCCAAACAAGGAGCTCAGGTGCTGCAAGGACGGGACTCAAGTCTGCGAGGCCAAGTGCTCCATCCAGGTGAGCAGAAGGGAGGGAGGCAACGTGCGCACGAGGAGGAGCCCGTGCCCCAAGGGCAGCTCTGCCTGCGGCTCTGGGGTAGGGAAGCTGTAGGGAGGAGGAGGAGAGCAAGGAGGCCCCATTCCCAGATCTGTCCAGTAAAGACTAATCCGTATGAAGGGTAGCAGGAGTTGGAAACGCCTGATTTTTCATACGGGAAGTTCAGGTTAAGAACTGATCTTGCTTTGAAACAACTGATACTATTTCCACATGATATGGCTGGTATTTCTTGAAGAATATTACACAAAGGACAAGAATGAATACACATCTATGGGTGCTTTTTGAAAAGAAAGTACTGCCACTAAGTACAGCAGTCATTAAAACGAGACAGATTTGCACAGTGCTGAGAGAAAATAAATGAGAAAATGCCCATAAAACGTGGAGATCTGGAAAATCTTCCTTGAAAAAGCGCAAAAAGACATGCATGACAACCCGATTTTGGGCAAAGGCTTCTAATTATTCTCCTCCTCCAAAAATTCCTGAATTCTCCCCTTTCCCCACAGAGTTACAGAGACCTTTTTTTCCCTTTGAGACAGTAGAAGGGATTTTGTAATTTTGTTCATCCTTGGAAAGCCTAAATCATATTTTTCCCCAGAAGGACAGCCATAGTTTTCCCTGTTTTTCCCCAAACAGCCTTTTGGAGGGGAGCACCCCCCTCCTTCCCTGGGGGTCACTCCATGAATCACAAGTCCCCAGGAGCAGTAACCAAGAAAGAGCCCTTGAGAGCAAGGGAAGGGGGCAGGAGGGGACTGTTACTGAAGCATTGAGCATTGCTTGGATTTGAAGAGAACAAACTTATGACCTTCAGATGAAAAGGAGAAAATGTGGCTTCTTCGATGTTAGTTAGCTTTGCAAAAATGGCCTGGCTACAGCAACATCAATGAAATATATAAAGTTTCTCCAGGTGCAAACCAGGTACAAACAAAGTTAGTGCCACCCTCACCTGTGCCTCAGTTTTAAGCAGAAAAAGGAATTTTAGTTCTCATGGAGTATTTCTGACAGAACGATTATGAGATGCCCCCCATAGCAGAGCAGAGAAATTGAAAAACTCACTCCTCCTTCCATCCAGATCATTACTTCCACAAAGAAAATAAATCATATTTCTTAAATAAATAAATCATTGCAGTCTGTTAATAGATAGAAGAGATAAGCTATTGTATTAGGCATCACCATCCTCAATGTTTGTCATCCCTTCTGTGAGAAAAGGGAATTTATCTTGACAATAAAGGGTAGTCAAGGCATTTGTGCAGGATAATTTTGAATATGGATTCCATGATCATGTAACTTACCTACAGGCTCTAGGTGATGAGACTTACAAATTTGGATTGCGCTTATTTTCCAAACACAAGTTTTATTATTGAGCAAGTCATTTATGATTCAAATAAAGTGACATTAAATTAAAACTGAGTAAAAGTGGATTTTTATCTATTAGATTGGAAAGTTACATTTACTAAAGGATGTGCGACTTTGCTCTTCATAATTCCTCCTCAATAATAGCAAAGCTGCAATATCTAAAGACTGATCAGCAGGGTGTCCACCACCCAAGCCCACCCGTTTTTTTTCTTTTTTTTAATTAGCATGGAGCTTTTCAATAGAGAAATATGATTAGCAGAGTATGTAAGAAAGACCAAGTGATTCTTAAAATCATAACCTTTTTCTTTTGCGGAGGATTCTGGGGTGTGCAATTTCCGTCCATTAAGTTGTCGTTATTGACAGCCCTTCCAAAGCCAGATGCAATTCCATCTTCTGAAGTACAAAAAACAGATGCTTCCATGAACATGCCTCTAGCATCGTCTTGAATCAGGCACTTTGACTCACTCATTCTGAATCCGCCTCCTACCTCCAACTGATGTGAAGGTGTCAAGTCCCTCAAATTAGAATTCATTGAGAAATTTACACCTGTCCTGTCGGGACTTTTTACCCAGGAAGAATAAATTGTTCCCCGGCCACAATGAGCAGTTTCTAGTTGGCTGTTTGAATCAGTCCTATCATGTGTGGGGGCTTCCAGGTTTTTATGCAGTGCACTTTGCTCAACTACTTCGAGTCCCAGCTGGAGGTCTGACACAGATTCCATTTCTCCAGTGCACTGCCGTGTGACATCGGTCCTATTCCTTGGACTGGAATATCCAATAGTCTTGATTTCTTGCAGGCCCATTTCTGTCAGATTTGAACTTCTGAAAGAATTCAGTGCTAGAATTGATGCTCTGTCATATCCCTGCATTAAAAAAAAGAAAAAAAAAAAAAGGCATGTCAATTATATTTCCCTATTACAGGTTTTCCTATTTTGACATTGTCATAGTTTACAGTGAGATTTCAGACCTCCTAATGCTGTGAATTTCTTTAAGAGTCAGCTCTATAACCAGACATTTATTTACAGCTATATCTATACATTACATAAAAGCACCTTAATGAAATGCATATGGATCAAAGGCAAAATTTTATCTTAAATTTTAAATATCAACTTTTATTTATGCCTAGCAAAGGAAGGAGAGAAAAAGCTTTAACAGAAAAATCTCTGGCCTAGAAAAGTTACAAAGCATCTGCTTCACTTAAATGAAAGAGATCCTTACCAATGACACACTTCAGGGTAAGGAAGAAGAGGGGAGAGAAGGCAAAACCTTCCCAAGACATCTTAGGATTTTAAGACAGTATTAAAGCCAGTATTTTGTAGAAAAAAAATGAAATTACAGAAACTGATTTTTGTACTTCCTATAATTGTAGTAACCATGAAGAACCCAGCACATAGCCATAGCTAGAAGTATCTTCCCTACCTTAAGCTAAAGATTTTTTTTTTCTTCTCCTAAAAATATATAGGAATTATTCCCAATTGGAAAACGGTCTTTTTATTTTTTATCAGATAAACATTAAAATACTCAAATACAAACAAACAATTAAATACAACTAAAAATAAACCTTAAATTCAATCTACTGTTACGAGCACATAAAAACACAGGTATTTCAACACTTAGAATGTTGAATTAAAAAAAAGGCTTAATCCACTGGAGAGAGTATTTGGATTATGACTTTGCAATTCATCAAAAAGTGAACTTAATTTCTTCAGAAATATCATCAGTTTTATTGTTACTTATTTTACCTCCTACTTCTAAGTGCTAGACTTACAGCTGGACACCTTAATACAAGTTTTATAATTATCATCTTTAATTCAGGGTATCTATTGTGGAGTTTACATGATGCATTTTTAATATTCTCCCCTTTTGGACACAGCTAAGATTGCCCTCTAGTGGTTCCACCATGTGATTCATCCCAGGGCAGAACAACAGGACACACCAACCAGGAAACAGCCTGGGCACATTCCAGCACCTGAACTAATCCCCTTGGACACAGGGCTTATTATCATTCCTCATGTAAGCCTCACTTGACTCAGTCAAAATGTTTAAGAAATGCTGGTATCAAGAAGAGATAGTACAAGTAGAATAGAAGTAAATTTTAAAATACCAGCCTTTTTTTCTGCCTGCATTTACTACTAAATTACAGTAATTTTTGCTTGTCAAGGACAACCATTAGGATTTTTAGGTGAGACAGAAAAAAAAGAGAGAAAATCCAGTTTAAGATAGAAAATGGAAGAGGAAAATGGAAATAATATAGTAAGGAATAAATAAAACAAGAGGGGAAGTCTCCCATTACATTCCAGAAAACTTACATTATCTGGTAAAAAGCACCTAACCAAGAACGTTGCAGCTCTAGAGGTCAAATCAAGAGAACAAGAGACCCTTTGTAGTTTTCTGCTAAGATCCTTACCTCTTGACTGTAAGCTCTCCTTTTTACTTCTGGGGAACTGTCAGGTGAGGAAATATTCTAAACAAAGAAGAAATAATGAATTATTTTTTTTCAGTCTAGATAAATGCAGGGAAGGAAAAAAAAATAAAACTTGTAACTGGAGTACAGCTGCTGATTTATACTGTAATTGAAGTATTTCCATATACTGAAATCCACAATCCTCACCTCAAAGTGCATGGTATTTCCATGTATACACGGAGTTACAGGAGTAACTGGTGAGTATATGGGCTTGTAACCATTTCTACAAGTTTCATCTTCCGTTTTTATCCTCGGTGGAGTAGCGAAAAGCGACGGCTCCGTGGCAGTGATGTCGGCATGAGTTGGGGTGGCATATGGAGAAGGAGTAGGTGTGGACGTTTCTGAGAAAGCAGACTCCAATAGCTGATACAGTCTTCGTTTTTTTAATGGCGTGGTTAGATCTGTATGTTAAAATTAGAGGGGAAATAAAGAGAGCACAGAGAGGTCTAGACATGATAATCACTTAAAGTGTTTCTTAAATACTTGAAGCAATAAAATTATCATCAACTCCACTTTATAATAAGACCACAAAAATCTGAAAAGGCCTGACTTCCTGAAAAACAAACTCTTAAACATTCTACAGAGACCACTATCTGAACTTTTCCATGCTAGGACAATGAGAAGCACAGTTTCCCAGAAAGCTTTTATAAAAGGAAGTGTTAACTTCTATGCATCTAATACACAGCATATCCTTAAGAGCTTTTAGCATATTCCTATTTTGTACTGCTGTTGAAACAGCCTTCCTCCTGTACACAACTGTAGCACTGACTTTAATGGCAATTCTGAATATGCAGAACACCTGCAAAACATTTGTAACCTAACCTTCTATATTTACACTCAAAATGATCAGTTGTTTGATGACTGTAAGCATCTGTAAAGAATCACAACAGTAAGCGCTTGTTAGGTATCACATATGTCTTCTGTAACTATTAGTTACAGTTCAGGGAAAAAGCACTATGTTACTATGCCTTTCTTTCAAACAACTGTCCAAAAGATTATAGATCAGAAAATGGTTCAACTACCACTAGGATTTTTATAACCTCGTTCCTTTAAAGAACACATTGTCTCATAGATATGACATATCTTCACAGATGTGAAACCTCCTTTACATTGTCTCATAGATATGAAATCTGCTTTGACAAAGCTCACATATTTTATTAGTAAAAGCTTCACCTGTTAAGGAACAGCTGTCATTCAGCAATAAAGGACTCTTATTTTCTCCATTGATGGCCGGGCTTCTAGATCCCTCTTGAGATGGTGAATTAAATCTATCAATTGTTGTTGAATTTTCTTCTTCCAAAGCCTGCTTCAACCAACGCTGTAATAAGAATACACTAGTCATTCCTTAGTTTAAAAACAAGCATTTCTAAATGTGTTATGATAGAATCATTTGTCAAAATATTTTTTTCTACACAGATTCAGGCTAGTAAATACGATTTACTTTTAAAGCAATATGTTAAGGGAAACCATCAGAAATTTGCTTTTCATTTCAAAACCAGATTAAATGAAGGGAAGCATTACCTTCTTGCAAGAGCCAGTAATGTTTTCCATGGCTTCTTTTTTCCTCCTCTTTTCTGAAAGGAACGGTGAAGTAAAACGAATATAGTGCTTTGGAGTTGAATATACATGCGGGCTGTAAGTGAGACCTGGTAGAGAATTCAGCTGAGTTGCCAGGACTTCAGGGTCAGTAGTTATACGCAGAGGCCTTTCGGGAAGACTGTCTGTAGGTTTTCCTGTTTTCTCACTCTTTTCACTTAACCATTCATTGACCAAGTGCTAAACGAAGAGAAAGAAAATGTAGTGTTTACTGAGTGGTTTAGATCAGTGACATTTAGAGATGCCTTTGGTTATTCATCTAATCAACTACTATGCAAGTAAGAAAACAGGTGGTTCCCAGGTTGCAAGTTTGAGAATATAAAGGGTCACAGTGTAAGGCACAGTCTGGCAAGGTAACAGGGTATAGGAGGAGGAATCAGCGTAGTTTTGTTCTGCATAAAGAAGGTTTTATTTTGAATAAACCGAGACCATTTCAGTCCTTTTAGATTTAGTTTAATTTGCACTTAACATGCTACACAAATGCCCAGGTCAATTAGGCTTACGATGTGAATTCTGCTACAAAATTCTAGGATATATTTTAACATCAAACCTCAGTATCTAAGCTGAGGGAAAACAGTGACATATTAATTGAACAAAGTTAATTCCTCATTATCAGATTTCCATAATGTCATGATTCTCCAAGTGGCAGGTAGGACATCTTAAACATTCTTCCCTGCTGTAGTCTTAACATTACTACAACAAATTTACCAAGGCACATTTATCAAAAAAGAATATTCTCTCCTACCTGGTTCAAGAGGCTTCTTCATTGAAAAAGTGCCAGTGGATTTTAGTTCCTACTAATGGGGAACCAGAAGTAAAGCAACTGAACTCTTAACAGTATACAAGTCTTTGAACTAAATACTTCCAAGATTCACCCCCAAAGTCTTAACTTTTCAAAATGAGTAGATTTAACCCTTCTCTCTAACACAGAGACCTGAGGAGGAAAACCAAAATGTCTGCTGTGTCTCAGCTGTGATCTGGATTTCTACTTGCAGTGAACACTTTTGCAAGTACCACCCACTCCTTCCAAATGAAATGAAATGAAATGAAATACAAATACCAGTATTCACTGCACTGTAACAGCTTGAACACCAATTCAAAGTAGAATGCAACATCTCATTTTATTTGCAAAGCTTATGAAAATCCAAGAAGCTTAAAGTAAGTGGAGGGGCTGGGGAGGTGACAGAGCTTTTTAAAAAAACCTTTTACACAACTAAACCCACTGGTTAACTAACCCAGTGGTTAAAGACTTGCCAAAACAGTATCTGTAAGTATTAAGACTTTAGCACATATTGTCATATCATCATGTTTAATTTGAAGATGCAGGTCCTTCAAAAGGCATTTTTTTAAAATCCATACTCTCCCTCTTCACTGAAGATGCACTGAGTACAAGGCAACAAGACATATACCCTTAATATTACAGAATAGGAAAAATAGTAGAATTTAGATTTCTCAGAAATCTTCATTTCAGATGCACCTAAGCAACACAAAAAAAAGGCAGAAGGAAATTCTGTTCCCCTTTCTGATAAAATCTGGTGATGCCATAAAGCAGTTACACATGACTCCACTGCCTTCTTAAAAAAAAAAGAATATGTAAATGTGGTTAATATTTGGAGGGATTGCTCTAAGATGGTAATTTCTACCTCATGGTACTCATTTGCCAAGAAGTTTCAATGCCTGCTAGTTATCAGTCTTCTGTTTCCTTCCCCGCCTTTCAAATAAAGTACTCATACCTGTCAAAGTATTCAGGAGAACTTGTAAAGCATACTGAAGAAAACAGAATTTTCTAATGCAGTCTGTGGATGTTTCTTAATGCCTTTACTATTTTATTCAGTTTTGCAGAAGTGGGATTTTTCTGAATGTCTTTTAATACTGTGGTCCTTCTCCAAACTGTGCAAAGCACTCTAAGAATTTTTTTTGTTAGAAACAGTGTGCTAATGAAAATTAAGCATCTGTACCCCCAAAAGTATGTTAATTTTTGAAAGGTTTAAATCAACTCATTTTGAAACAGCTGTATCAGAAATACAAAAAGCTACTAATTTCCATTGAGGTATTTTGGTCACCACCATTAAAATATATTCTCAAGTACACAATGAATAAAGCAAGAGAAGACTTGTATCTGCCAAGCATATGTGCTTTCCCCCAATACCCAATAACTTTAAGTATGGTTTTCTTTTCTTTTTTTTTTTTAAACATATATTATGTCAATTCCATTTGAAAGTATTTTTTCCAAATTTCTGAAAAGTATGCTTAAAAGTTTCATTACATCCAAAATAATGTTTACTGAGAGATGTAAAACAAACCTTATTTATTGCTTACCGGTGAGAGAATACATAATGGTAATGTTTAAAGAAAAATATATCAAACTTTTTTTTTTTTAATCTATATAGGCTGCTGCTGCATCAGTATCTTTAACAGATTTTTATATATATGTAGTTTAAGTCCATCCTCCCCCCCCCCCTACGAGACATACCTTCTTTGTTTTAGGATACTTAGAAGGGCATTTATTAAGTGCTGGAGCTTCTGTTTCAGTAACCATTTCTGTAACAACAGTTTCTGTTTCCGGCTCAGCCACTAGTGCAGCATTCTCAGTTTCATTGTGTTGTGAAGTCACTTCCACGTCGGGAGAAGGCGGCTGGATATCGGAACACATGCTCACGGTCCGGTGCCGCCTGCGCTGCTGGCCAATGTGAGTTCTGCTCCGAGAGAAGCTCTTCCTCTGCTTAGCTCTGTTCACCTTGGCTGGGGTAGGCTTGGTGGCAGTTTCTTCTTTTGCTGGTTCCTGGTACAAAACAAAGTCCACTAAATAAATCTGTTTCCTCTTCTTCAGAAATCTGAAAAGTTTCTCATTTCTGCAGCGAGAACTGAGATATGTCAGAGCTACTAATTCTATCTTTCAAGACATAAGATTCTTTGTACTTTCCACCCAAGCACCTGATGGATCCCTGCCAGACAGAGTACTAATTGTTTAGCAGTAGTTAGCCACTGCTCAAACTACTTGAGTTTGTGCAACATCTGCTGTGCTGCATCTATTCATCTGCAGACTAGAAATCAGCCATTTGCATCCTAACACCTTTGAGTTCAGTGACCTTTCTGTAATTCACTATAGTTAACTGAACACTAATGATGGTCACACGAATACTTAGCAACATGCTGACATACTTTATCCAGGGAAATAGATGAAACCATGAGCATCTGTGAGAGCCTTTGCAGGACAAAGAGCAACAATTCTATATATAAGGTGTACCAGCATCCAGAAAGGATAAGTTGTTTCTATAACACAATTTAAGTATCTTCTGCAAGTGCAATTCAGGACCAACTAAGCTTGCGTCTCTATAGGAGAAAAGAAAGGATTATAACCTTAAAAACCCACTAAATAAGCATGTCCTGCTCGTTCTACTGGTTACAGGGGGTGCGTAAGGAAGTCCCCACCTTCTTTGCTTAAAATCAGCATCTCAACACCTCCCATCTTGAACTTGGAAGAGACACTGAACTACAAAGCAGTTGTGCATGTGTGTGTGTTTGCATAAACCTGTGAAACTGACATTCCTCGTTAACAAATTCTATACAGTTTTCTTGAAAGTCATAACACTGCTTAACAACGGAAACTGTACAGATTTTGGTCAAATATATTTGAGTTCAGGCAAAAAAAAAATTATTTCCTACATCTTAAAGCATATTTTGGCAATATGTCAAATGTTAATGTTAAAATAAAGGTTCCACATAATTACCTGAATAAATTCAGTGTCATTGAGAATCTGTGCTTCCTTGCATTCTGATTTAACCTCAGTTTTTGCTGTGCTGATTCTCTCCAAAGCCTGCTCTCTTCTTTTTTCTCTTTTTTCTAGTCTGGCAAAAGCTTGCAGAATAGCTTCCATTTTCCGTTCTTCTCTTGTCTGATGGATTTAATAATAATCATTTTGATTATAAGAATTAACATAAATGCAAAAGTTCCTTCTTTCTTAAGAAAAAAAAAAAAAAATGTACTTCAGGCAGATTTCAGGGAAGAGGCAGATGTTACAGAGCTGGCAGTTATTAGATGTTTCAGAAAGAAGGTTTACATTGATAGTAATCCTTGCAAACAAGAAGTGGGTCCTGCTTTGGATTTAAGAAATTTACCAGGAAACCAAAAGACTAAAAGCATAAAGAGTAGTAACTCTAGGCCACTTTTCAAAAGTGAAATATTTTTAAACAATAAAAAGAAGATAATCATAAAGATAGGAAAAATAAATGCATGCAACAAAAAAATGCAGCAACAACAGAACACCGTTATCTTTCGACGTGCCACAAACCACATCAGAACCAGTATTTAAGAAGCAATATTTTAAAATAAGATGCCACTAAGTCACACACAAAAAAACCCTTAAATTTTCTATGTATCAGTAATTCAGATCCTCGTCTTCATTCAGAAGCAGATCTATGCAAAGAGCGCTACTTAAGCCAGTACAGAAGTTGCAGAATTGGGGACTTCTACACCTTCTGAAAAATAAACCTTATAAGAAGGCATATATTTTTTTTAATAAAAATCTCGGGGACATCAGTAGCACACTGGTAACAGCAGCATATTTAAATCATTAATAACTGTAAGTATACTAATCGTATGAACGAAAAAGGAAATTAATTTTGTTTTCAAGATTTGCTTCTGAACTTCAGTAAAATACAGACAAACTTGTAATTATTTGCAAACCTTATAACAGATCTACAGTTAGATCTGCAACATTATTTAGATCTGCAAAGAGGTAGAGCAACCGTGCTGTCATTAAGCTTCATATGGACTTGCTTGCAATTTACCCTCAACATCACAGTCTTTTATAACAAACAATTCCTCAAATGCAAGACATGCAAGCTGTAACACTCTTAAGAAGTTCATGCTGTAATTTTTTCATTAATATTTAGGTATACTTTGTTTTCTGAAATCTAACCAAGACAGAAATTGAAGTTCCATGGGTTTTGGACAGAGTTATAAGAAATGAGGAGACCAAAAGACAGGCCTCAGCCTGTCACTCATCCCCTTAACTTCTTGCAAGTTCTGAGCAAGTTCTGCTTATCAAAAGCTCTGTCTGATGTGACACGTTAGCGTAGTTCAAGGTAATTTTGCTTGAATAGGTCTACTACACAGCACGCACATTGTTCCTACAATACGTAGTAGAAAAACGAAGCTAATCTTGTTCCATGTCCCATTACAAAAGGGACATGCAACTACTGGAGAGAGTCCAGCGCAGGCCTACGAGGCTGAAAGGGATCTGAAACATCTGCCCTGTGAGGAAAGGCTGA
>NW_010583663.1:15436-29973 GCF_000705375.1 Tinamus guttatus | reverse complement strand
GCTGGGCCTGTTCAGCGTGGAGAAGAGAAGGCTGAGAGGGGATCTAATCAGTGTCTATAAGTACCTCAAGGGAGGCAGTGAGGAGGATGGTGCTGGTCTCTTTTCACTGGTGGCCACCGACAGAACTAGAGGTAATGGCCACAAACTGAAGCACCAAAAGTTCCACAGGAGCTTAAGGAAAATTTTTTTAACAGTGAGGGTGGCACAGCACTGGAACAGGCTGCCCAGAGAGGTTGTGGAGTTGCCTTCTCTGGAGATCTTCCAAACCCGCTTGGACGCAGTCCTGTGCCACATGCTCTAGGTGACCCTGCGTGTGCAGGGGGGTTGGACTAGATGATCTCTAGAGGTCCCTTCCAACCCTAAGCATTCTATGATTCTATGAAGTGTTCTTACCCGTTCTGATAGAGCTGAGGAAGTCAAAGCAACCCCAATAATCTTATTTTCCTTGCAAAAAAGAGATTCATAAGCTTGGTGTAAGCAGACACCAACATGAAATGAGTATCAAATAAGAGCTTTGTTTTTGTCTTTTTCTTTGATCTAGCAATACACGAGCATAAATATATCCAAATTTGTGGGGCAAAAGAGTAGCTTTATCAAAAAGAAAAGAAATTAACCTACGAAATAGTTCCGCTTAAGGAAGATAGGTATCTGAAGGAAGAATAGGATGTGTTAATTCAGATACGTTTTTATTAACAAACTGTTAATTGATTTTATAATGAAATTTGTGTGCTGTGTGGAATTATTTCAGTGACTATTTCCGTATATTAGTATGCATTGCCAGTGTGATTTTTAACAATGTGACCGATAATCATTGTTCTGTTTTAGTATAATGTGATAGCAAGGAAATTAAAGAACTGTTTCAATCTCTGCCAGAAAACATCATAACAAGTTCAAAAAAGGTGGGCAGGGGCAGGGAGAGAGGGAGAAAGGCTAAATTCTTAGGCTTATTTTACTTGAAATTGTTAACTACTTGCATTCATTAGTAGTTGGTTGGTGTCAGGATGTAAAGTACCAAATTTAGCAAAATATACTTTGTACTGTAGATCTGTCAGAATAAGTTGCCAGCAGAGGAGTATTAAAATGATCCTCTGGGAATCTGAAGCAGATACTGGGCACATCTTCTTGAAGCTGTATCCCTAGAACCTAGGGGATTAAAATCAATTGCTCAGATCCTTTCTTTTTCTCTTCTTTTTCTTTTTTTTTTTCTGACTAAACAAGATTTCTTAATTATTCATATTGTTTCCAATATGTTGGAGTGTAACACTTCCAAATAGGGCATTTTTTTTTCAAAGTCAGCCATGAAATAATGCTCTTTACTATTCTTTCTCTTTCCTTTTCAAACCTCATAAGCGCTTTTAAGGCAATGGCTGCCTTATTAACCATTAGTAGAGCGTCAGATGGGTGGATTTCTTTTGGCTATACAAAAGGACTGTATCTGTGACTTGCTTTCTGCATGTGCATCTATTTTAATTTTCCTTGTCTCAGTGTATTGTGACTGGGAGAGGAAAAGTGTTATGCAGTGCTAGAATTGGTTTCAAAACAGATTTATAATTGCTTTTGACATTGATGACTGGGCAATATATATATATATTTGTTGTTGTCTTTGCTACTAGACGTGTCTTACAGTTTGAATTATGGAAAGAAGCTTTTTTTCTGGTGAATTTTCTTCATTTTTATGAAGAATATTACTGTATGCAGCAGTCAGAAATGCAGAGAGAACCACAGAATCATAATGGTTGGAAAAGACCTTCAAGATCATCAACTTCAATTGTATGGAGAGAAAACAAGGGAGGCAATCTGCAGTGCAGAGAGCAAGCTTCAATGATGTTTTTCTCTTAAGTGTTTCAATCCAATTGTGTTTTACCTACTTTATATGAGACCAGATATGATAAAAAAAAAAAAAAAAAACAGAGCAAAGAGAAGTCACATCCTCAGTTTTAATGAATTGTATATTTTGAAAGATTTTTCACCAAAATCCCTGTTTTTTTCTTTTTTTTATATGCCTCCTCTATAAACAAAAAAATAAATGTTGCACGATGAAGCGTGTTCTTTAAATTGCGATTATCAACTATTACCGTTGCAGCTGTAGTTTTGCCTTGGTGTTTGTTGTTTGTACTAGATTTCAGAATTAAGGACTACAGCTTTACAGTATTGTCTCAAACATCCTTTTGAGGCAATTTTTGATGCGCTTCTGCTGCTTCTGGCAAGACTGAGGTTTGTTTGTAAGAGGAGGGAAGAAAAAAGGGAGAGGCACCTGGTGACCGCCTGTATTCCCTTGGCACATCCCCGGAAATCTCGCCATGCCGGGCTTGGAGATTGTTGGGGCAAAAAAGTATCGATACGTTCATCAGCCTCCATAGGGAACAAAATATTAAACACGGTTCATTCTTTTGACTGGGAACAGAGCTACCCTGGGCACGACTTGGCCTTTTTCTGTGACTTTCCAATTCCACCCAGGCCCGTTTTAGGTGCTGGTGAATCTGCTCTCTGTCAGTGCAGTTGTGTGAGTGGCCTCTTGGCTTACATGGCTTTTCGCTTTTCATTCCTTGGCGTGGAACAGAATTCAAAGGGAGAGGCCGGTGAGATCCATGAGTTCTCCATCCCTGTGAAGGATGGCAGCAGTTTGAGGTTTTTTTCTTAACACTGTGGTTTTTTCCTGGTTCACTTTCATTATTGCCTAGGAACTTTGGACTAGACCTTAAGTTGCTTTCATTAGGAATGAATAATTTTTCATACGAATCTGTGCAATGAATGCTCTCTTTTTCTCCTCTCCTCCTCCCTCTCCTCTCTTCCTCCCCTCCTTTTTTGATGGGAAGGACCATGGCAAATTGCTGTTTGGTTTTGGGTGCACTCAAGTGCTCTGATTTTTTATTTTTTTTTTTTTTTTTGATTAATCACAGAACCACAGAATGGTTGAGGTTAGAAGGGACCTCTAGAGATCACCTAGTCCAACCCGCCTGCTCCAGCAGGGACACCTAGAGCACGTGGCACAGGGTGGCATCCAGGTGGGTTTGGAAGATCTCCAGAGAAGGAGACCCCACAACCTCTCTGGGCAGCCTGTTCCAGGGCTCTGTCACCCTCACAGGAAAGAAGCTCTTCCTCACATGTGGTTGAGATACGTAACCCATCTGGACTTACTATGTGTGGGGCTCATGGCTTACGTGTTTTTCCAGTCTTTCTATTTTAATTACTAATTGCAAAGATATACGTGGCACAGTTAAAATGCTTTCTCTCTGGTTTATGCTTTAAAGAAGTTATTAATTTTAATATCTTCTTTTCCATCTTCCTTGATGCTAAAACATTCAAGACCAATAGGATTAATGTTTTATATGCTGTGTATTCTGAGCCTGGAATCATATTTTTACTTAGAAAAATACCCTAGGATTTTCAAAAGTGAGATTATCTTTGTTACATTGAACAGGACTGTTAGGAAATAAAACTTGGAAATAGGAAATGAAATTTGGAAATGATCAAAGTGTTTGCCTTCCACTGTCAAAGCCAACAAAGAAATCGCCTGCAAAAAGTTTTTTGGGGGGCCAAAGTCCATGAATACACTGGCTAGCAAAAGCATGTGGGGGAAAAATCCTCCTTATGCACATCGTTTATTTTTTGTTTTTCCTGTTTGTTTGACATTTGGATTTTTTTTCCATCCAATTTGAAACTGCCCTTTTTTTCTGGTAGCTTGAGAACATAGTATGTTTAGAAGGTTGTTCTGATAAACTTATGTCTACCATTGAGGTGGTTTCCTTTGGAAAATTAAGTGGCTGTGGAACTCCTGTCATGATTAATAAAACGGTAGGTGCATGACTTGCTGATGCTGGTATAAAATAAGTTGCGGGCAACTGTGACAGCTGAAAACTAGCACTTGCATGGTTAGAGTTCATGAGGTGCAGGCATGAAGGAAAAAGCCCCAATAAAAGACAGAATATATGGACACAGCTCTCTGCTGTCCGTTCAGAAGTGACTGTAGAGGCCTGTAGAGCCCCCTTCTTAGGTCACCAAGTCGCCTCCCGACAGGATGTGGGCAAGAGCTGCAGTCATGGGGTAAAACCCCAAAGAAATAAATGGTAGATATGGCAGTAGAAAAAGTGTCAAATAATCTCGATATATTTATTGAAGACCTTGTATTATACATCTTGGTGGAGAACGAACGGTACCATCTGGAAGCCTTTTTATGCCAGAAAGACTTCTTTTCTCTGTTTTTATTTTTGTTTTTATTTTCTATGCCTTAAGGAGTAGCTTCATTGGCTCACCTATCAATCCGCTCTTTCCTGACCCAGAATTGGCAGCCGTTCTGTGCCTGGCCTACACCAGAGTCCTCACTCCATCTGTTCTCTTCCAGGTTTTTGGCCTGCTTATGATCTCCTTGAATTATCTTCTAACTGCCTGCACGCTGCCATTTTGCTTGTGTTTGCTTTTCTCTACTTTGTACACTTGCTTCCTCACTTTTGTTTTATGCCATCTCCTTGAAATTGCAAGTTAAATGCTATGAGGGCAGCGTTGCCTTCATCCCCTCCACTCTGCTGCTTTGCTGCTGGTTGCTCTCACTCAAATGTGCTTGGAGTGCTTTTCTTCCTGTGAATGCAAACAGCGGCTGGCCAGGTGAGCTTAGTAAAGAAGCAGTGAATACGAAACTAGAAAGATGTTACCCCAGACTCATATTAGAACACTCTGAAATTCAGGAATCTTCAATTTACAGCTGCTTTGTATCTCAGCATGTAGTTTTTCAGTCCATTTTTTCAGGCTCTACCATGCGAATGTTACACTCGCCAAGTGGTACCATGCTTCAGT
This sequence comes from Tinamus guttatus, assembly GCF_000705375.1. The sequence continues at coordinate 25,182 of NW_010583663.1, read as the reverse complement.
GTGTATTTGATTTCCTCTGCCTTAATTTTGTTATTACTGTAGCTCATGCTTTGGATATACACCAGGTGTTACAGGGATCCAAGTATTCCTCTTTCCACTGGGGCTGTACAGAAATATGGTGCCATTTGCATTGCAACCATGCATAAACTCCCTTTTTGGTTTTATTTCTTTCTTTCTAAGTCTACAAGCCGTTTTTTTAGCTAAAAGGTGTTCTCACTTAGATGGGAATCACGCTTTTATGATCAGTCTTTACCAGCTTGTGAGTACCAGTTTGGACACCTCAGTGCAGGTATCTATTCTCCCCTGGGGAAGCAGTGCTCGGCCCCTCAAAACGTTCACATCCCACCTCTGTGGTGGGCAGAGACTTCAGAGACCACCTAAAAGACCGGCATAGCTCATAGGAGAAATCTGATTTGCTCCCTTTTTGTTCAAGGGGCATCTCCTAGCAGTATAACCCTGTCCCAAGAGTTAGGTTTCCCAGTCTTCCACCAAGAAACTCCCTCCTGTGCTAGAAAAAAAATAGTTTCAGCTGTGGCTGATGTTCATCTCCCTCGTGCTGGAGGGGTCACCTGAGGAGACCTCTGCAAGAACAAGAATCTCTCTTCATTTCCTAGTGTTAACAGAGGAGGATTAGGCTACTTGCTCTTGATTATTATTACATAAAGTATTGAACTTCAAGTATAATATTTTATCGTGATGTAATTTTACTTAGGGAGAAGGGTAATAATTCTGTGCTTTCGATTTAAGAAAAAATTATTCTACACATTAGTTAGTTCTCACATTTTTCAGGAAATGACCTGATAAAGTTAAAACAAGCAATCTGAAATATTCCCATGAAGGATTGTTTTCATAACTGGTGACCCATGTTTGATATTGCTACTGGTGCAAATTAAATTAATGGAGTATAATTCAGATGTGCAATATAGCATTAAATTCTGACTTTCCATATTACAGCATGGAAAAGAAAACAGTGAAACAGAAAAATAAGCACGTGTGGATGAAGCATTATATTTAGGGCGCATTGTAAGTTTAAACATTAGAACAGTACGTACTCAGTTTAGCTGTTAAAATTCTTCTCTTTTTAGAAAGATGACAAATTCTTGCATTTTGTGCAATGGAAATATGCTTTCCTCTGTAGGAAAAATGCCCATAGGCGTTTAGCACTGACCTCTGTTTTCACAGTGGTGGTGTATTACCTAAACACAAGGCTGTTTGGAGCTAATTACCAGTTGGTGTCCCAGTATGGGCAGTGGAAGGGGTTTCTTGGATGCCTTCTGAATTAGGTAGAGGACTCAGCTGTGCTGACTAAGTGGGTTGCTCCACTCGTTAATTGAGGGGCAACTGTTTAATATTGTCCATTGTGCCACTTCACAGCCTGTCACTTCCCCAAGTGCCTCCTGGCAGTTGGGCTCCGCAGGGAAGCCGTCAGCCGTCTCCTGCTGGAAAGGTTTTTGAGAGACGTGCGCTTAATTTGGATAAAAGCACAAAGAAAATGGTGAAGATGGGCGTGTCCTTGAAAGTAATCTACTATGGTAGAAGATTGTAGGACACCCCTGCTAGATCTTTCTTTCCTTATAGTATGCCCAATTTTGGAGAGTGGGGAAAGAATGTACTTTTTTTTAATTAAGAAATAAAATTGCAGTATTTTACTGTTGTGGTCTTACAGTAACAAGTTTAATTTGGATTTTTAGCAAATTAAGCCCTCAAGTGCCATCACATAGCTGAAAAATCAGATGTTTTTAGACATCCAGAATATAATGTTAAATCTTAATCTTTGTGTTAAAAACACTGCATCAGTGCCCAGTGGAATACATTAGCCTGCTTTGAATCAAGCAGTGCGACAGTAAATGTGCAAAGCCTCTGTCTTGTTGAATATCCATTTTATGTCTAATTGAATTACTGTATATACAAATTTGTCTTTGTTGATAAAGCTTGGTCCTAAATTATCTGGTTTAATTAAACAGCCCTGTCCAGGTTCTTGACAACTGGAGACTGGATTCTATTGTAGCAGTTTACTCGGGAGTTGGATGACAGATAAAATCTATCGAGTTTAAAATGTTGCAAAATCATTTAGAGAGCAGATGAAAATGTACTTGGCCACAAGTACAAGGTCTTGTAGTCAACTCTCTTTTTTTTTTTTCATTTGACAATGAAATATTCAAATGTTGTATTTGATCAGAGCCTGAGTTTGGGGAACTTCTCAGCATTAGTAAGCAGAATTTTACAGAACTGAGGATGCAGTGTATAAAGAGCCTCTGCCATCCATTCACTAATGTCACAGATTGCAGATTATTGACCAATAAATCAAAGAGTTTAAGGGCACCTTCATGTTCCAGCTTCAGCAGAACCCGGGTCTCGGGGACGAGTGTCCTTGCGGTTGCACACAGAGCGCTGACACCTCTAATCGCCATCTCCCAAGGATGGCGGTGAGAGCGGAGAGCAGCGAGGAGCAAGTATCAGTCCCTGAAAGAGAAAATTGAAGGTGCCTTGTGGGTTGAAGTGGAGAAATGGAAAGAGCACAGTAAATTAAACTGAAAAACTCTGAAATGCACTGCCCCTTTCTCCATCTGTTAAAATAAACATGAAAGATTATTACCCTTTGAAAGATTCCTCTGTAGCATCAAGGAATCCCTGTTTCTCGCCTTTTGAAAGTGTCACCAAAGTCATTTAAACTTTCTCCATGTGCTGCCTGTTTCTCTTATTTGAAAGCAGCATTTGAAAACATCTTAGGTAATTGATGTCAATTTTTCAATTGTGTTTTTGAAAAGAGAGTGACAGTGAAAGATGCCTAATGCCTGTTTTGAATTCAGTAATGCAGATGTGCTGTCAAATTAGGCATTAACACACATAGCGCTTGTGTTATTCCTCGGTATTGCTTTGCATATATTAGGTACATGACCTCTGGATATGCACACTCAGGGCTAGCAAGCTGAAGATGGCTCCGTGGGGCTCTTACTGCACCGTGCTTTGCATTTTCTGAAGTGTCTCCATCCAAATAATAAGGAAAACATACAAGAAGTGTTAGTAGTGTTTTTAAGGACGTTAACACTGTTAATGAATAGCTCTGAAGCCAAAAAATAAAGAGCAAAAGGAATCATTGAGCCTTGCCTCCCACCCATTGCAATATATTGTATTATTGTATGAAGCTTTATTTTATTTTCTTGAGGCTGGATAATGAAATCAAGGTAGCGTATTTCTTTCATGCTTTTAATACCAGAACTTGCCTCTCATTACCAGCTACAGTAATTCCCTGCCAGTCTGACATCTGAAAGGAGCTTTTCTTGAAATCCTTTAGAAAGGTAGTAGGAAGGAGGAAGCAGCAAGTATGAGGTGTATGTGGTGGTCTCCTGCTTGTTGTCCTCCAACAACGAGGCTGGCTGCAGGCGGGATGGATCCCACTCCCACTTTGTGCCTGGGGCTCTTGCTCTCTCCTTGTCCAACAAGAACAAACCAGCTTGTCCGACCACAGCGTAGCCGCGGTGCCCGTGTCCCTGACGGCTGCCGTGCGCGCCGGATTGCCGGAGCGATGACGGAGGGAGGCTTTGGGGCATGTAGGCTGTGAATATTCATAAAAGGCTACGTGACCTGTCTCCAGAAGGGAAACGCTGGGTTGTGTTGTGGTGTTGCAGGAAGAGCGAATGATCGTCGGGTTTCACTGCCCTTGAATTTGCATTAACCATATTGGACTTGGCTACGAGTTAGGAGAGACTTGTAAAAAGAATTTCATTCTCCTCTGTGGTAGCTTCGTCCCCGGTTCACCTGAGAGGAATGCGTTAACTCCGGTAAAGCCTTTTCCCACAGAATGCTCCTCTGAAAAGAGCACGATGCAGCGAAGAGTCGTGCTGTTGGTTTGGGCCCTTGTGAGCCATGCTGTGTGGGCAGACAACCAAGGAGGAAGGGGATGGTAGCGGTGGGTCTCGGGATCGCCGTGTTGGTTACGCTCTGAGGCCTGCCAGCACGGGGGCTTCGGGCCTGCACAAGGCCGCGTTTGTGGTATGTGCGAGAAGGCTCTAGCAGCTGTGGACTGTTTGATTTGCTGGGATGATACAGAAATGCGCACTCCTGCCCGGTGCCGTGCCCTCCTCTCCCCACTACCTGTCACCACAGCCCCGCGTCGCTCCAGCCTCGCGGCTCCGCGCCGGCAGGGAGCCCCTCGCAGGAACATCCCTGCTTGCGGGGCTCGTGTCCCGCCAGGAATCGCGCCCTTCCGGCAGGCGCGTTGTCCTCCGGCAGCGCTGCGCTCCTCGAGCTGCGGGGCCGGGCGCACGTGAATGCAGCGGGGCACCTTCGAAAGGGTGAAATGCTGATAAATGATGCTCAGTGCAAGAAAATGCTTACTAAACATGATGAGCTATTGCAGAGCGGAAGCTGTTCCTCTTGCAACTGTTTTTTTTTTCTCTTACTGGACACTGATCGATCTATGTAGATAAATCTAAGAGTAGTAAATACTCCCCAGTCAAGCTTTAAGAAGGAAAAAGGCTCCTTTGGGTGCTTGTTTTGGGAGCTACAAATTAGCCCTTGCTAGCAGGTGTTTTTTGTGCGGTTCTCATCTAGTGTGTTTAAAATTATCCGTGTCGCTCCCTTATGGAATCCTTAAAATGCGCGTCGGTGACCAGCCGTATCCACCGCGCTTTTGTTTGGGCTGTTGGCGATTCCTGCACGGAACAGATGGGCCTTGCTTCAGCTGACAAGCTGTGGCATAGCCGAGCACTGCTAATAAAACCTCTCACATGTTAAACTTGACCTGACATTAATCAAGTTTTGAATGCTACAAATGATTCATGGATAATAATTAGTCTCTTGATCATATTAGTGAACATCAGTCTCGCATTGCTGCCATTATCCACTCCCATTCTGATGGGGAACAAATCCATTGCAGTAATTAGGTGTTTTTAATGTCTTTGGAGCCAAAATGTTCTGTGTGATTAACTTGGCAAAGAGGTTATTTTTAGGCTTTCAGTATGATTGCTTTTGGAGCTTCTAGTAAGTTATCAAACTGAAAAGCTTTCCATAAAATATGTTATAAAAAGTAACCGCTTTTTAATTCGATCAGCTGAAAAAATTCACCTCCCTATCCTCCTTTTTCACCCAGTCATTTGGTGTAATTTCCATCATTGCAACAGATGCTACCTAAAGTAGTAGTGCTAAAGTAGTAGTGATTTTTGTTAAGTGGTTGAGCCTTTGAAGTTTACTTTTATTCTTCCTGTTTAGCACCAAGTTACTGCTTTCAATATGTACACATTTATCTAGACTAAGTACCATTTGCATCTTTTTTCCGTCTTTATGGCCGGCATTGTGAGAGGGTAGCTATATGAAACTAGGATTTGAGCTATATGCATTTTTTAGAAGATTTTCATGCAACTTGAATTACATGGTGATTTTTCAGTCAAAGAGCATGAAATTTCATTTTAAGTAAGTAATAACCAAAAAATTCACACTGTGTTCCTTATGCAGTTATTTCAACATAGATTTCCTCACTGATGTACTGAAAATGAAGAAGTTACCTTTCAGTGTTTGTTTTTTTTAAGGGCATACAAAACTTACTTAAATTATTATTTGGGGGGAATTATATTTTTATTTAACTTCTACCACTTCTGATCCTTCTCTCTCTCTGATCCTTTATGAATATTACAGGCCATTACCATAGGACAGATTTTTTTTTCCACTTGATAATATTTTAATGTCTTAGTGTAAGAATATCTAGCACTGTGTTTTCGTGAATTTGCTGTAATAATTAATATGCTATATTGCCTTTCTTGCCATAAAAGGCTGTCATTTCCCAGCAAATCAAACATTTTAAGTATAGCCAGCTACAACAAATTGAAAATATGTTAGAAAATCTGACTTAAACCTGCCATAAAGATGCACTTCTGTTCATACATTAACCACTGTTTTCACCTCATTTGTTTGGCATTAAGTAGCATATTATATTTTGATTAGGAAATAAGAACGAAGCAAAGGAAACTGGGTCATGCTAAATTGATTTAAAATCTGCTCTTCAGCATTCTTACAGGCAATTTGGAGGGAAACATGAAATCATTAGTAATTTCTCTCTCATTTATACATTTGTATGTGAGTAGTAAGTGCTAATGTTGAACCACTTATGGCATTTGGAATCACTGGGTACTAGCGAAATATGTTTGGTGCTTTGGCTGTGCGTCAAGTCACACTTCCGAGCTCACAGGATGCTCTTTCGAGTTACGAAGAGCCTCTTCCAGTGAAGGCTGCAGTTGCTAGGAGGAGCAGCTGGTAAAATACTTGGGCAAGTGCTCCCGTGTCCCAGGATCTTCTTGAAAGGAGATTCTTCAGCTGGACAACGGGGAGGGCATTCGTTGTCTTGATGACACCGGTCTTCTGAAACACTCTCTGTCCACCCTAGTTTTGGTGTGTTCAGCTGATGAAGGAAGAAAAAAAAAAAAAAAAAGATAAATCTAAGTTTAGAGGAAAAGCTATGGAAATGTTTAGAGAGTCAAATCTGCTTCCTTATGAGATGTTTTTGAATTTGAAGCTTGTTTCTTTCCCAGAAGGAAAAAAAAAAAAAAAGAAAAAAAATATTAAGAAGTGAGCTCAGAGTCTAAATACCTGTGAAGGGACAAGAAAGAAAAGTTGAAGCAAGAACAGATTTTATGGATTTTTTTTTCCTTTTTTTTAAATTATGCTTTCAGTAGTTCATAAGGCAACCTAACAGAAATTGCAGTCCAGCGCTGTGTGCTGTAACTGGAGACTGGACACTTCTCCCAGGGACTACTTGGCACTGGAGCCCATCACGCTAGAAGTTACTTTGCTGTGCGTGGGAGGTTGGCTTTTTGTCTCATCCGCACTGCAGCCATCGGGAGGCTGATCCAAGCTGGGGATCTCGGCCACGTCTGTTTTGGGGCAGGGAGGCAAGGAAGCAGTGGAACCGCCAGAGGTAGCTGAGCCTTCCCCTCTCTCCCCCAAAACTGATTAATCTCGACTAGGTTCATTTAAATTAAGTTTACTTAGATTCTAAAGCTGGGCAAGGTGAACTGTGCCCCAAGTATGAAAAAGATCAAAATCTGTTTGTCCTATTTTTCAGAAGGTGTGTGCTCCCCCAGAGCTGCGGGTTCCCCTGGGTCCCTAAAGGCTCTTGAAAGTTTTATTACGTACTTCCAGTCGAGAAGTTATCAGCGAACGGAAATCCAAACTTGTCTTAAAATTTCATCTTGGGCAGTAAGTCCCTGAATTAGCCAACTTTATGCAGAGAGTTTGAAAATTAAAGTCTTTTTTTTCTCAGTATATGTGAAATGTCCGTCCTATATAACCGATCATGCTATTTCATTTTGGGGCCGAAAGCAACTTTTTAGCTGTTAATTCTTGATACCCCTTCGATTTAAAAAATCATGTGCTGAGTGGGGAGGGAAACTGGAAAAATTCTGAGCTGGGGAGAATAGCAAAGACCAACCGTAGCCTGCAGGAACCAACTTGACTCATCTGATGCTGAACTGCAATTGATCACATTTTCAGGAGGCTCCCTCTTCAAAAGGTGGTGGTGGAAAGCTGGAGGTTTCAGTGTTAATAGATGGGGTTGTGGCTTTATCACTGCCAATTACTGTTGTTTTATTTTGGGAGATGGAAGTTTTGTGATGAGTTTGAGCCACCTTTTTTTTTGTTGCTATAACTTAACATACACAGTGTTATTGGTAGAATTTCTGCTGTCATTCAAAACTGACTTCTGAAATACATGATTTTTGTCCTGACTGTTAAGCAAAATAGTTGTCAAGTTTTTTTTTTAATCAACTCTTTTTTTTTTAAGCTAAAATTAGGGAGGCTACACATGAAAACATTAGAGAATTTTTTTTTTTAAAAAAGGGAAATAGGAAATATATATAAAACAAAATTCTGCTTTTTTTTTTACGCAGTTCTTCAACTGTGATCCAGAATTTTCTTCATCAAAAACTTGAGCTTGCAGAGGTCAAGATATTTTTTATCATAAAGTTAGCAGACATGGCTTAGCTAAGTCTCTAGTAGCAGGCATGCATTAAATTAATTGAAACTGTTAATCAGTTTTCTTAAATGCTCTTAACCACTGTACATTTAAAAAAAAAAATCTGTGCCTCCCAGTTTGGAGGTTAGTTTCTTCTGAGACCCCTTAAATACTTTGGGCAGCAATGATAAGAGTAAGTAATTTTTATATTGAACTTGTAAAATTGAGGCATGGTGTAACAGGTATGCTGAAGAGAGAGATATTGAGGAGGTTGTCATGTACAAAAAGACAGAAGAAAGTAGAAAAACATAGAAACTGGCTAGCAAGGCAAGTTAATAGAAAAATAAACCAGAAGTAATACCCTATTTTAAAATCAGAATCTGCCGTCCCTTTTAGAGAAGGGCAAAGACAGACACTAAATAATCATTTCCTTTTAAATAAGATGGTAATTAGTGGTGGTAACTTATGAATATTTTTCTGAAAACCGTATATGTTTGAAAAGAATCTGCAGGGTCTGTACAGAGCCTATACCACTTGTGAAAGCGTGCCTGTAAAACCTGGCAGTCCTGAGGGTCTGTGGTCTCGTGTTCAGGAGTGTCTTTGAAAGCGAGCTGGACTTCAAGTGACTTAAATGCTGCCTGTACAAAGGCGGGAACAGCAGTATGCACCTGTCTGAAGGTCTTGAATTCTAGTCAACAGACAGTTAACTGCACTATTTATACATAAAACTTCCGAATAAGTTTGACTATGGAGTGAAGAAGTAGCTGATGAGGAACCAGGAGATGAAAAGGCATGAGGGCTGCTGCACGCAGAGCTGCTGTAGCTTGGCTTAAAGCTGAATGAAGCCTGGAGCGGTCCTGAAATTGAGGAGAAAAAAAGGGGGCAAGAAAAGCCTTGTAATAGAAAGTGGGTTTTTATTTTCTGCATTTCCAAGTATTTTACAAGCCAATAAATGCTATCATCTTTGCATCAGAAAGACGAAATTGTTAGGGGATATCTGCCCATCTGGGTAAAAAAGCACACCAGGAACAGTTGGGTGTAAAGAAGCTGGACTTTTTTTTTTTGTGGAAAGCCAGCAGAAAGACATTAATGGATGTTTTGTGTAGCTCAGTATTTTGTGTGTGTGTTTTTTTTTTCTTTTTCATAAGAAGGGTAGTACCTGCTAGACTTGCTTATTTTAATGAATAAAATGACTTCTGAAAGCTTGTAATAATTGCGAGCGATGCCTTGGAATTATGGAAAGCTTAATGAAAGAGGACTAGGACCATGTGGAATCTGCGTGCATGGAAATTTCCTCCTCTTCCCGCTGGAGGAGCCAAGTGACTGGGTTGGTGTGAAGTATCAGGAGATCTCTGAAGTGCCACTGTTCCCTGCTCCACCGCGGAAAATTCTGCTGACCGATTCACAGTTTTAACCCAAATCACTGGAGCTGATTTTGCTATTAGAGCTGCTTTTGATGTCACATTGCTGCTCTTAATCACAGTGGTTAAAGAGCGAGGAGAAATCCTTTTCCTTGTCACGCAGCTCCATTCGTTTCATGTGATTATATCACTCTTTTCATCAGAGGAAGGCTCTTATTAGATGGAGCAATTATTTTCAATTCCATTTTATTTTAAAGTAATAATGGGGGGAAAAAATGTGAGTAACAGGCTCCAGGATGATTATAAGGCTGCTTGCCACGTTCCCAGTCGAGCAGGAAGCCATGAGCCATGTATGCCAGGTTTTCCAGGTGGGAATGCTGAGCAGGAGGCTGCGAGGAGCGGCCTGTGAGGTTTTCCAGGCGGGAATGACAAGCAGGAGG
>NW_010583663.1:0-15373 GCF_000705375.1 Tinamus guttatus | reverse complement strand
AGGCTGCGAGGAGCGGCCCTGTGAGGTTTTCCAGATGGGAATGACAAGCAGGAGGCTGAGGTGCTTTTTTTTTCCTTCCATTTGTAAACTTGTAATAATACTCAAGCCTAGTTTCTAAAACTACTTTTAGACATAGTATGGAGAGCTGCAGGTAAAACAGTGCACAGTAATGATTTTATGCTTTTCCTGAAAGTATCACAAGCTCTGAATTAGAAGATTGTATATTAAATCAAAATTTGCTTAAGAATGTCAAATAAAGTAAAAATGTGTTTTGTTTACTTGCCTGGCTAGCAAGAAATGTATATGTAAGCTTGGTGTCCACTTACTAGAAGTTTTTATTTTTTTTACTGTATTTTTGTATTTGAAGGGAGGATTTTTAAAGTATGCATTTAATAAAATATTTCCTATATAGTTTTCTAAGTATTAAGTGTATTTTTATTGCAGAGTTTCACTGGCCTGTAAATTTTGGAAATACTACTCAACTCAGAAATCTTGAAAGGATCCTCAGAAGGATTTGCCTGTTTAGATGATTTTTACCAACTCTTTGGAATATTTTGTTTAGGAGATTTTCAATGTACTCATTGTTCTGCTGAAGCAAAGATGAACAGTGAGGGTTTTTCTTTTCACTGTTTTGTATAATCATTTAGTACACAATCAGTGAAATCTAAAGGTTTCATAGTTTTCCCATGTAATCATACGATTCTGAAGATTATATGTTTTGTTATTTTTTTAAGACCTACTCTATCAGATGCAGATTTCAAAATGATAATGTAGATGCAGAAGTATGCTGGGAATTCAGATTCTGAATTAGACCTCTCTGTACTGAAAAAGAGTGTCTCCATGGATTATTTTTGACTTAGAATCCAATATCCTTAAGAATTCTCTCAAAAATGTGCTTTTCAATTAAATTTCATCTAAAACCTGAATAACGAATGCTGTAACTGTTTGTACAGAATAAGCAAATATTCTAATCATTGTGTATATAAAGAAACTTAGTCATTTTATAGCAAAAGGATGAATTATTGTGTGAAAGCATCTACAGGTTTAGAAAAAATGTTACGTATTATAATTTTAAAATAGTCGGTCACAAGGCTTTGTGATTTATTAAATGTTGCCTTGCTCTGAGTCATGCATCGTGTAGTAAGATAGGAGTGCTAATCCTCACCTCTTTTCATGCTTTTAAAATTAATCCTTTCCTGATGATGGAGTTCGATACTTAAAATCAAGTTGGTGGTTCACTGAGTTAAATTGAACTATACATGAAGTGGTTTTCAACACTTCTTTTTTTGGGTGACGTCTTTTCCTTGAAGTGTTTCCTTGAGCGCGTAGCTTTCACAAAACTTCTTTGAACCTCATGTGCTCTCTGTAAGATCTGGTAGTTTGGTGAAACTCTCTGTGTTGACATTTCCCAAGCTCTAACATTGTATCTGAACCGACACTGTTGGTCGGGGGGCAGTTACAGTGGTACTTTAGAATCTGCTTTAGAATCTTGTAAGCAAATTATTTCTCTATGCAAAAAGAAAAAAAAATGTATTTTTCTCCTTTTTGTTCTACAGCTTCTTGAAGGAAACTTTGCTAGAGAAGTTAGTCATGAAGTGGACGGACTGATTTTTCAACCTACAGGAGTAAGTAGTATAAGATGAGATTTCTTTTTTTCTTTTAAATGAGATTTCTGCTCCTCCTGCCCTTCTTCCCTCCAGTCTTTTATGTCTGACCCAATCTTTGTTTCAGTGGGGATTGCTTTTCAAAGGTGATTCTATTTTTTCTGGTTTCACAAAGGATTTGAATTCAACCAGTTCTCATCCAAGTTGCAGTGTGTGTTGTGTGTGTGTGTGACTTTGGATGGAACCAAAGTAACATTTCCCAGGAATCAGCTCATGGTTCTTTTTTGTTTGTTTGTTTTTGTTTTTGGTTTTGTTTTGTTTTTCCACATGTGTAATCATGTGCTATTAAATCAGGAAGGATTTTTTTATTTGCCACTTTCAGCCGCTGCTCAGCCCTCAGGTAATTTCTTTATTTTTCTTCCTCCGGGATGTTTCACACTAAAATTATAATAGAATTTGTGATATATACTGTTTTAGCAAAAGTAAAGTATGCTATATCTTTGAAACCTGTTTACCAGTGGTAAATGTGTGACTGGGAGGGGGGAAATGCCCAGAAGAATTGCAGGCAGACTTCTTAGCCATCAAAAAAGAGCATAAAGAGATGGTTTGCAAGAAGCAAGAGTGGCTTTGTAAAAGCAAAGCTGTAGCATCAGCTCTTCCAATCTGCTAACGTCATTACTGCCTCTGAGACAACAAATGCAATCTAGGCAGTTACATGTTGTTACTGAAACATCATCAGTGTTCACATTTTTTCTTACCTTGTAAAGCAAAGAGTCGTTGTTTAAATTGGACCAGGAATTCTGCCTTGATAGCGGCTTGTTGAAAGCATCTGTGTTTAGTTTAATGCTTCTGTTTTTTTCTAGTCTACTTTCTATATTATAGATCTTGGCAAGGGTGATGACACTGCCATCTGGAAATAAGTTTAACCTTGTTCTTCATTACTACTACATCAGCTAACCACAAAATGAATGATCAGTTAGTCCTTTTGTTTCTATAACGTAGTAGATTTTTTTTTCTTCCCTCTAATGTTATAGCTATTCTAAGCAAAACTACAAGGATGAAGAAAATTGGTGTTTCCCTAGGAAATCCTGGTGTGGTCACAGAATATTTTTTAAATGTAAGGTGGTTGTAAAGGTTTCCCAAGATCACTTTTCTGAACAGAAGAGGTTTATACTATTGAGATTAACTAGAGTTAAATTTGAAATTACTTTTTCCACTTGAAATGAAATTACTTAAATGTCTCTCTAATCCTGTTGTTGCAGCAAATTAATGTATGATGTTTTGTGTTTCTAGAACTTGTGTTCACTGATTTAGTGTACTGGGAAATCTATAACCCAATAAAAGCTATCTCTTTCTGTTTAAATATTTATAGAAGTTTTCTGTTTAAAATATGGATTATATTTGTTTAGTCCAATTTATTGTTCACTTTTCAGTGTTATTTCAGGTTTTATCAAATGCAGTTTCACTGTAGCTGTGGTTAAAGATAAAGCAATATGGAGTTTCCTCAATGGTTTTTGGAGGTGAGGAAAATATAAAAAATATATTTAGAGAAAAGAAGTTATTATAGATCTATTGGACTGGGAAATAATAAGCCTGTTTAACCGGAAAAAAATTGAAGGAATACGCTGACACTGCTTTTTATTTTATGCATTGCAGAGAGCTTAGAATAATTGGCACCAATGCAAGGGCAACAGAGATAACGCACTAATGATCCCTTGAGATACCAACTGAAATAGTTTTTCTGGTCACATTGTAGCTGCAGTCCTGTCTGAGATGGTATTAAGTGATTTTCACAGAGGCAGATACCCATTGGTGCATGGGGCGGCTGCCTGAAGTTTGGTCATCAAGAAACTTTGTCCCAAGGGAAAAGACAGCAAGCCAGACTGCAAAAACCTGTGGCATATCCAGAAGAAAACGGATTTTCTTCAGCCCTTTTTACTGACATGTTTGATCTGGTAGATAAAGAGATAGAGATGATGCTGACATTTAGAAGCGGGAATATTTAAGGAATTTATTTTGGGAGTTCATAAAGTCTCGTGGGTGTTTTGAGGAAGAAGGAAGGGAAAGTCAGAGCAGAGAAGGTTGAATGGGAGACTACCATTTCCACAGAGGAAAACTTGAGGCAGGGGAAAAACAGTTTCAGTAAGTTTAGCCATTAAAGCAGAATGCATAAGTTAATTATATAATGAAAGATGAGCGTGTTCAGTCTGCTTGGTGAAAGTGTTCTTAGTTTTTTCAAAGATGTTACTGCCTTCATCAGATACAGTTATCCAGACCCGCGCATCTGAGTAGAACCCCCACTAACTGCAGGCAGCCCCCGTACTGGGAGTAAAGGGCAGAGAAGTTTGGTTTAAGCATGTCTTACAATGAAAATAGAGCATGTGAAATGCCTGAGAACAGGAATGGTGCTTGCGGCCGGAGCCCTGAGGTTGGCTTTTTCTCACTCTCCTCTTGGATATCGAGAGCTTCAGCACAGTAGTGCCCATGGGTTGGTTGAATTTGCAGAAATGAGGATACTTTGATCAAAAGGAATTTGTGAAAAGCTTTGCTACCAAATGTAATGTTTCAGCTAGGTATGATGGGGTCTAGTTTCTTCTGTTGGTCTTCCGATCTCCTTTTGATCTAGTATTATGAACCATAAGCTCCTTCTGCTGAAACGTGGGTTGTTTTGTGCTGCGAGTGCTGGCCATGGGCACAGTGGTGAGTAGCAAGAAGTTTGTGTTCTGCCTGTGCAGGTTAGCTTATTTTGCAAGATAGTGTTAACTGCGTTATTATTCCTAACTACTTCACCAGTTATCTGTTAATTATTATTCATTTGGGACATGCAAGTACTTTAATTTCATAAATGTCAGCAACCAAGGCCTCCCTTCTTCCTCCTTTTCCAACACTAAATGTTTTCACAGATTATGGCAAGAGCATGTTTAGTGGAAGCAGTGGAGATTTTTGCTTAGTTTATGATCTCAGGATGTTTTATAGGTGACTTGATGTGATGTGTGCTTCATAGGGCCCCCTGTGCGTTCCCTGTCATGCCTGCCATCCTCTAACAGCTCCATGGTGAGAGACAAATGCAAGACAATGTTTTCTTATTATTTTTTCTCTTCTTTCCTTTGCACTCTTTTCCTTTCCTCTGTTTCCTTTTCATGTTTCCTCTGTCCAGTAGCCTATTTCCACATTCTTTTTGGTTTCCCTTTTATGTCTTTTCTCCCTGATGCTGCTTCTCCCTCCATCAGCTCCTGCCCATGTAAGACACTGCTGATAACGCTCCCATGCTGCTGAGTCATCTCCATTCCATCTGATCAGCTTTCTGATCCCTCTGCATGTAACAGGTTGGCAGAGCAGGGACCGAAGCTAAGTGCTAATTAGGAGGAGTGAAAACAGGCCAGCAGGAAACTTCATGGACGGGTATGTGCCCCTCTGATTGCGACCAGACCATGAGTGAATCTGCCCAGTAGTTTGCAGGTAAAAGCTTAATGCATTATTCACAGATTCTAAATGCTCATCTAAGATTGGGAACTTTGAATCATTTTTTTTCCTAAAAGGTCACTTCCAGACAATGAACAAGTTTGTATGTGTGTTTTAACACTAGCAGTTTGCCAACCTGTATGTTTTTTAATTGAAATCTCAAAAATGGCCTCTTATCTCTGAATGGCAGAATCAGCTCGCTGACCTGTACCCGCTCATCAGTGAAATTACTTTTGCTATCTGCCTTGTAAATCATCCCTTCCCTAGGGATCTGCTGGGGCTATCTAATTTCTGTGCTAGCAGTCTCTTCGTAACTGGTTTCCTTGCTGGCTAGAGCTATTATTTTGCTTCGCTTGGAAAAGGGATGAAAATTATTTTATTCCTTGAGCAACTGAAAAGCAGGTTAGGTGGCCATCACTTAGGAAAGCCTACGGACACTTTTTAAGTAGCTATGGAAAGCTTGTATCAGGATTTATTCTCTTCTATTTCATCCTTTTGCCTCCTGATCTCTATGATGTTTTTGTTTTGTCTCTGGCTGATTTCTGCCTCGTAGTCCGTTCTGTTATTTTGGTTGAGGAATAAAAACCCATTGTGTAGGGTAGCATTTTCTGAGGGAAGGAAAGAGGACAATTGTTGAGTTCCATTCTTGTGAGAAAAATGTTAAAGAAGGTTGAATTACTTACGACTCTTAGTATTAAGCACTAAGAAAAAGTTTACCCTTTAAACTGGAAGGAGAATAATAAACAGATTTTTATTACTTATTATTGCATGAGACTTCTAGTATATCTGCCTTCCCTTCCCCTTGGCAGACTGAATGGTGGTCTGAAATGCTTGATCGCCTGTTAATTATTTGCACTGGTCCCATTGTGTAGTAGGCTGTACTATCATTTTTCATCGTTGAGAAAGTTCATCCAAAATCGCTAAAGCTACCTCAACTCTCAATTACTGAAACCGAACGAAATACATCGGAAGGGTACTGCTGAGTGCAGTAGCTCCAAAAGGTCATGTTGTGTTTCATTAAACAGTGCCAGTTTCTCATAAATAACCCCATATAATTGGCATGCCTTTCCTAGCGGAGAACACCTTTGGTGGGCTCTGCTGTGAATTTTAAAGCATAAACCAGGTCAGCTATTGCAAACATTTGAACATTTAACATTTAGTGTTAAATATTTCCATTGCAATAGCAGGTTTTCGCTACAGATAGTCTCAGTACAACAGATGATGGATAAACTCCTAGGAACCATCATGTACATAACAAATTTTTGCTTTTATCAATAACGTGTTTTTTTTTTCAACTTTCTAGGTTTAGTTTTCCAATGTTTTAATAGTTCCTTGATTGCCTAGCTCTTTGTAGACTTTGCAGCAGAAGAGATCTGAGGGGAAGAATTTTCATCAGCCTTTGTATTGACACCTACTACCTAAACCTTTTATGAGTATCTCATTGCTAGAAGTTACATCCTCTCTAAGAGGATGTCCTGGACCAAATCTGTTACCCGTCGCACAGGTTGCCGTTGTCGTGTGAGCATGTGGTGGACCCTCCTTTGAAGGAAAACTGCTGCCAGCCTCCTGAAACGCCACCCAGCTTCACAGCTCTCTCCTGCCTATGAATAGCTGTTGCGTTCAATTTCCATGGCAATGTTCTAGCAGTTCTTCACGTAAACTGCTGCGCCTATCTCCAATATACCATCCTCTCATATGCTTTATGAACAGGCTAAAATGTCCTAGCAATGCTGAGTATTTCTCTGAGTGTTCTTCTGTGACCATGCAAGTCATTTTTTGTGCCAGTTCAGGTTTGTTTTTGCTATCTCCAGGTGATTTGCTTTATGCTCTTTTTATATTAATAAGCAGGAAAGAAACAAAATACACATTAATAAGTATAGTCTTCACCTAATTAAATTGATAGACTCCTAAGCAAAGATGTTACCATTTTCATATATAGTAAACTTATTATTTGCACTGATTGTCTTAGAAGTTGAGATAATTGTCACCTCAGGACATTTCTTATGGGTGCAAACTCCCCAAACATGTTTGGTGTGTCAGTTACCTCAGGTTCTCCTAACATCCCGGCTTGACAAAAAATGGCCAAGGGAAGTGAGTGACTTTTAGGTCTGCACAGAGTGAAAAAGTGATGCCTCAAGTTCTCCTTGCTTAACTTTCTACTGTTGTCCATGTTATTTCCCAAACTTGTTCAGCTCAGTCCTTTGTCTGAACACTCGTCAGTCTGGTTACTTAAGAAATGTGTTAGTTCTCTTTGACAGGTTATCTAATGTGTTTGCTTATGACCACCACCTGGACCTCTCTGATTTATAAGGCAATGAACTGCATATGTGACAGTTAGCTAAAAGATGCTTAAACTTCCACAGTGCAGTTTGGTCATCCTGTAGCTACTGCTTGCCAGTGGCATTAGAGAGGAGCTGCTGCCTCCAGTTGCCATTATGTGCACCAGCCATCCTCAGGATTGTCACCTGACAGTAAAAAGGTGGCTCCTGCCTTGTCCTAACATGGGCTGCAGGTCAGGATGTGCACAGCTGTCTGCCTGGCAGTGTTCCTGGTCATCCTGAACCTTACAGCAGCCCTTCTGGGACGCAGGATTTGGCAGATCAGGAAGGATGACTTGGAAACTGGAAAATCCAGTGGGAAGGATATCAGCACTCTCTTTTTAAGATACTGGAATAGCCTCATGTATGATTCATCCATACTCCTTCTATCCAACTAAAAAGATTTAGGAAAATGTCTGGAAGAACAACCTTGCTGGGTTTATTTTCTCCCAGGACTTTCTCCAGTGCATGTCCAGGAGAACCAGTAGACCTCTTAAGGCTCCATGAACTTCCTTCCAAAAATGCTCATATGTTTTATTAGTAAAGGGTATAGTAAATGAAAGTAAAGCAAAACATTGTAGTTTGCATGAGGATAAGGAAGAATATTTAGCTAGGTCGTCATCCTCTTGTTTTAGTGTAAGCAGCAGCCCAGTGCACCAGGGGAACGCGGCGGGCGCCTGGGAGTTGGGAAGGCAGCGTGCCTTTCCGAAGGACATATCAGATAAATCTGTGAAGGGAACTATATATTTGGTATTAAAGCATTTAAAATAAGTATGCTTGCTTAGCTACAGTACTGTACAGAGCCTGGTGTGCTCTGCAGGGCTTCATGGTGTCTGCTGATGAGGTTCTGCTTTGACAGGGTAGGGCACAACCTTCTGGTAGTGTGATCCTGTTTTGGCTCCTGGTAGCTTTTGTTTCAGGCATAATTTATTCCATGTTCCATTCATCACAGTTACCCCAAAGCTTCCACAGACTTTGCCTACCAAAATGGTAGACCAGCTCTGTTAACATACAGTTGGAAATGCAAGTCTTGACCTTCGTATGAAAGTCATAAATTGCTTTTAAGAAAATTCTACTGTCTTCCATTGATACACAAACTGAGTAATTTAGAGGTGACTGTAGCATACAGGATATACACTTCACAGTGCTGGACTTCATGCCACAGCTGACGAAGCCAGAGATGTGAAACTGATGATCTGCTTCAGTAACTTACTGCAGATAATTGTAAAGTAAAACCTTATTTCCACCAATATTTCCACTATTTCTAGTGCTTGTCACTAGATTGTTTTGAAATTAGCGTTTCTTTACCATGTTGCTCTAGAAGCTGTCCACAAAGACAGAGAAACTGAAGTATTTGCTAGTTCATTTCAAAAGTGAAAAATCAGTAAAAGTCTTAGCTGGAAATATCCCAGTTTCCAGAATTGTGGATGTTCTGTGTGCTTGGAACAAAATGTTTCAAGAACCAGTTAGTGCACTCATGAAGTTTAGGAAAGTTTGAAGTGACAGACAGTAGGTGGTTTGTTTCCAGACAGTGATCATGGGAAATCCCAAGATCTTCTATCTCTATATTCATCCAACCACTGAAACAAAAAGTGTATTTTATACAACATAGGGTTCTCTAGAGAGAACTATCAACTTAGGAGAGCAATTAAAATACATGTCTTGGGGACTTGTCAGGTTGTGAATTGATGTTGCCATTGCTAAGGGAAAATAGGATTTGTTCCACTGGTAATGAAAGATGGGAACAACAGAAATTTAAAAAATAATTCAAAATAGTGTGTGTAGTCTGGAAATGCTTCATTGTTTAGTGAACGTAATTCTGTTGTAGGGTCTGATGGCCATAGGTTGAACTCAGCACAGAGGGAAAAGGGTTGATATGTGATTAGCAAAACAGTGATCTAAAGGTTGTTCCTTGTGTTTTGATATATACAATGTAAAGTGCTGGGTTTTTTTTAATCTAAATAAATTTTAAAATATTTCTGCTGGATATTGTGGTATCACGAAGATGGGGAAAATCAAGTTCCGCTGAAGAACAGAATGGTGAAGTTCAGATTCTGGTAGTTTTTAAGCAGCATATTCCTGTGCAACTGTTTTACGATCAGCTGAATTAGCTTCTAAGCGAATTCGGATTGCTTTAGCTTTTTTCCTTTAGCTTATTTATTTATTTTTTAAAATGCCTCTGGCTTTAAGGACAAATAAGAAAGAAGAGTAGGCACCAGCATTATAGATTGTGTAATTTACAAAATATAAAAATAACATTTTTAAGTAATGTAGATTTTTCTACTAGGCAAATAACCATATATGAAGTAGGCAAAATTAAATATACTATTTATATAATTATTGGTAAATTATAATATAATATATATTTTTTTTTGCCCCTAGAACACTAATAGGGTTTGGGGAGGGTGTGTTTTATTTTTGAGGGGAGAAAAACCCTCTATAAAATATAGCCTAGTACCATTTCCTTGTAGAAAACAGACCTCTCCCTTCTACTGGTTAAATATATGAACAAAACTGAACCTTCTCTATGTAGGAGAATGGGAGGATATCAGTGTTTTTTTCCTTTTCAAAGGCTTAAGTAATATAATCATGATGCTTTCATCCTTGTTAGCTGACTTGGTTTAAACTTTGCATTTATATTAAAATATTAGAATATTTTAACCAAAAAAGAACATGAGTGTACTTTTCATAATTTGTGCATGAATCAGAAAAATAGGATAGAGTATTTTTGACTACTTATTCACTTTTTAAAGAAAATAGATTTCTGCAGGATTATTAGCTTTTTGCATCCATCATATGTTTATGCAAGACATACAATATTTTTCTTAGGTAAAGTACTAACAAATGTGGGATTCTTGCACATTATCAGTGCCACATCTTTTCCAAGTTCCATGCACACATAACACCATGTGATTTATCTGACTACCTGTTAATGGCTAAAAACAAAATGTATTGTATTGGTGATCAAATTAAAAAATATATTCTTGCAGGCATAATTGTAGAATAGATTTGGATAGTAATTCTGTAAGAATCATGAGCTGCTGACAGATATCCCACAAACAGAACGTAATTTATGAAATAAATTATTCATTGAAAATCATTCACTCAGCTCTAATTGCTCTGCATTTAGCTGGTCGAGCGCTTCAGCTGTGTTTGAGAATGATGGTTGCTTGGGTTGGTTGATTAAAAAAAAAAGAAGGCATTAAAATACTGCATAAAGGCAGGTAGCAAGGTCTGCTTAACTGTAATAATGTGCTGCTTGATACTGCATTTTCTTCAGTGTGCTTATGCAGAACACCCAATCACCTCCAGCCATTGTTGCTGCTCCTTGTGTTGCCTTCAGTTTCCTGTTAATCAGCCAGCCAACTTCAGCGTTCAGCGTCAATGAAATGTAGAGTGTTTTTGAACCAGTAGCTTTTTCTATTAAATCCTACTGACCAACAGATTTATGGAATCTTATGGAAAGACTATAAAATGAACACTGGGACTAGGCTAATACCCTGTCTTGGGGCATGTCAGAAACGAAGAGTGGTTCGCTGCCATCCTGGGGATGAGGTTACCATGGCAAGAGCTCCTGTTTCCATGACGCTTGCATATTTTGGTGGCCCTTTGAAAGAAGTGGGGTTTTGTCCTCTGTCAGATTGGGTCGTGTTACTCCATTGCTTCACAAACTCTGCAGTGTCTCATGGCAAGCATCTATTAATTATTGATTAGTAATACTAATGCTGACTGGCAAAACAAAAAAAAAGGAAAAAAAAGAAAGAAAAAGATGTTGTTAAAACTTCTAGCATCTAAAAGGCAAGTTGTTTTTATAACATTTTAAATTAAACTTTCCATTTCAGTTTTTAACTGGATAAATGTTCTCTGCTTGCATTTATTTTTGTTAATTTAAAAATCCACAGCTAGTGAAGTGGAGTTGTACAGATTTGAGGAAAAAAATATGTTTGGCTCTGTAGCTAATGGCTTTATGTGATGAGGTCTGCCTTCTAATGGAGCGGAATTATGGAGAACAGGCGGATTTAAAATCAAGTCCTGCGGTATTTCATTGTTCAAGAATCAGTTAGTGGCTCTGAAGTAAATTTTTTTTAAAAAGTAATTTTTTTTTCAGGATGAAAGGAACGCAGCTTTTGAGATGTGAAATACTCAGTAGTTATAATCATAAAGAGGATGTTTTCCCCAGAACAACAAATAGAGCAACACAGGGGTAACCTACTGGCAGCTTTTGCTCGTCTCCTGTGCTACAGATTCCTGACTGCGGAAGGCAGGTCCAGGTCTCCCCTGCAGGACTGCACGTGTTTGGATACGGGTGGACACGTCCTGCGGGTGCTAGCGCAGAGGGAGGCCGGCCCCAGGATCGCCGCTGAACCTCTGCGGGGCTCCTCACCGCTACAGAGGGTGCCGTGGAAGAGGGACGTGGTGAATTTTCCGCCATCTTGCTGCGCCGGCATCATGGTGCGCGTGAACGTTTCTTTTGAATTCATCACCATTCAGTCCTTTTTTAGCCACCTCCAGTAGACTGTTTTTCTCTTAGTATCCTCTCCCTCTCTCATCAGTTTTTAGTATCATAGAGTTCTTTTAGTCATCTTTCCTTTGCCTGGTTGTAAATGGGAGTTAATAATTTGATCCTTTGTGCTCTCTTCTTGGACTACCTTACTCTCTGGTGTCAAGACTTGAGCTGGTACCTTCTTGAAAGCTTCCTTTTTTCCTCCCCAAGATGGTATAGCGAATTTCACAATTGGAGGGGGCAAACAAACTGCTGTTCCGTGTAGCCTGAGAATTGGTCGGTCTAATGCGACTCAAATTTTTGTTTAATCTTAGTATTTTGGCTTAGTTTTATCTCAGTGTTTTGGTATCCAGTAGGGTCGGGAAGTAAATCTGTAGGAAGTGGACAGTGGTGCTTCACCTGAAGTGCTTTAATCTCCCAGAATTGTCACGTGACTGCAACACTGAGCATTTCAGCTGATAGTTATTAGTGAGTTGGCAACTCTGGGGACAGTTCTTTTACTTAAGAAGCACAATTTGTATTTTAACTTTTTGGGTATAGGTTTGGTTATGAAAAAGCTGCGCTTGATCTCTATGCCTGTTCTCCTGTTACTTCACAGAACTAAAAGCTGTTAAAAGCTGCTAAATTTGTTATTGTCCATTTTTTTTTTTGCAATCGATCATCTGCTTCCCTTCTCAGAGCACAGTCACACAGTTATTTTAACACTAGGTATAAGGAAGAGAGAGGAAATATTTGAGAAGGAAAATACTTCAGGCGGGTGGGGAGACTGTCATTCTTCGAGTATCTTGGTGTATCTTCACATCTTCCTATTAAGGGTTGGCAGTTTTCCTCAATCCTCCTGAGCTCAAAGGTGTTGTGCTGAAGTATTTTTCTCGGAAAGGGCACCTGAGACTGGGAACTCTGCAGCTGTTGCGGTGGCACCGCCACGCACGTTCCCAGCGCGTTGCGTGTGGGAGGCAGCGCTGCCTGGTGCTGCGGGGCCAGCTGGACCGTGGGGATCGCCTGTCTCATGGGCGCCCGGGCGGTTGCGCGCCGTGCAAGGGGCGAAGCCTCTGCTGTGGCTGAAACTTGGGGGTTGTTGCATACTCAAATTGGTTACGTCTTCAAGCAAGTTCCGCGCGTTTCAGAACCACCACTTCTAGGTCATCCCAAGTGGAATGTGACACTATCTGTTGTTACGAAGGGAAGCAACTAATCTTTAGAGTAACTGAAGTTCTTCGAGTGTGGGATTTTTTATTCTTTTTTTTTTTTTAAACAGCCTACACTTTTTTTCCCCTTGTAGTGCTCCAGAAGTAGCTGTTCAGTTCAAATCCTTGGCACTTACCCAGAGCCACTGACTTGCTTGTTCCCAAAGCAGAACTGCAGGGATTAACTTCCCACAAAAAGTGGGCAGGGCACCCTCATTTTCTCCTCCAGGGTGCAATGTTTCTTCTTGCGGGAGGAATTTTCCCTTCTCACTATCCAAATTGCTCTCTTCAAAATGAAGGCTGTATTAATCTGAGAGCAAGGGAAAATATGTATTCTCAAATATTTGTTCAAAACACACTTATTTTTTTTCCACTTTGCTTTACCTTTGCAAATACATCAGGTTGCTCCTGGTGAAGCAGCTGGACTGTGCAGCACATGCTGAGTCCGACTGGTTGGATTGGCTCTTTCCTTGAGGATAATCGTATGGATGTTTTCTTGAGAAACTGAGAATGTCAAGTATAGTTCTTGCTATGTTAATCTAGACACACTATCATGAATTTAATGATGAGTATTCTATAATTTATATATTAGAATATGTAGCTTAAAAGGATAGTTTTTGTTTTTTCTTTTTAAAAATACCTCAGGATTCGGTATTCCAAGCAAAACTCATGAATGTTTAATTCAAGGAGATTTGTAGCCCTGTAAAATGTAATAAGCTAGCCCTTAATGACAGTTTTGTGTCACATACATTTGGCAACATGTAGAAAAAATCCTGCTGGCAATTCTATGCATCATCTTTCATGCATATCAGTTCAGCTCTAGGGGCTTTTCAGCTCTGGAATTAAAAAGAGAAATTAGACTCCATCTGAGCCCAGCCTGCTGCAGTGTCTTAGCTCAAGCTTGTGCATTCCTGATGTTCAGAGCAGCTTAAAGGTGCAGCTCACTGCCTGCCTCGATATGGGAGGCAGTGGCAGCACCTCTTCACCTGCCTGGCAGGCCGGCAGGTGGTGAGACTGTCATTCTTCAAGTATCTTGGTGTATCTTCACATCTTCCTGTTAAGGGTTGGCAGGTTTCGTTAATCCTCCTGAGCTCAAAGGTGTTGTGCTGAAGTATTTTTCTCGGTGCCCTGAACAGGAACATGCCGACAACAGAGCGGTGTCACAAGGCATCAGGATTCCACGCTGCAGCCGTGGCCAACGCGGCCCTCGTGCTTGTACCGGGGTGGGGAGAGCCTCGCACAGCCCTGCTGGGTCTGGGGCAGCTCCCCTCTTGCAGTGAGGGCCCTTCTGCCCCCCAACTTCAGGCAGTTCCTGCTTTCTGCTGGGCTAACCCAGCTTTTCTAAGATTTCTAGAAGCCTTTGCCAACAGACTAGCCTTCCACACAGGAGTAAATTCCTCGCTTGTCTGTAGACTGACTTTTCTTCTGTACATCCTTTTCTGATGTAGGTTTAAGAGAGTGCATTTAAGCTGCAGTTGGGACAAACATGGTGAAAATGGAAGGACAGAATGTGAAGAAGAGTCAGAGACTGCTGTACTAGAGCTTTAAGAGAGGAGAGAAGTTTTAGGGTGATAAATATGAAATAAATTATTTATATAATAATATGAAATTAATATACATGAATTTTATGAATATGAATTCATGTAAATATGAAGTTTTAAACATCCGAAGAGACAAAAACTGTGAGTTTCATAAAACAAGTGTTTTAATGAAACAGCTGCACCTATCACTTCATGGAATGAAAAATCAATGTTTTCTCTAACATTACTTTATGTAGCTAATGATGTTTTCACAGTAAAAATGTGAAATTTAAAATTAAGAAGGAAGGAGATCTCCTGACGAATCTTTTGACGAGTTGGCGTATCACTGGGGGAGAGAAGAGGAGAAGGATTTAGGTGATGTAAGAGAGTGTAAAGGATTGGGTGCCAGGAACACATCTGTATTATTTTAGCTGTCCCAGCAGTTTACTTTGAATTCATCCCTTCATCTTTGCTCATAAACTTCTATTTCTGTGAATTAAAAGACAATGTCTTCAGCAGTCCTCAGGAGATGAGTTTGGATAGAGTCACATTATGCTCTGAAAGGAGGTAGTGAAGGAGAATGTGAACATTTAAAGTTTGCACAGCTACTACCTATATATATTAGCTTTAAAAAGGTATGGTTTGCTCTGAAAAAGGTCCAAAGGTGGTTCCATTTCACTTTAAAGAATTGCAGACTGAAAATAATAAACCTAATAAAGTGAATTGAAATTACTTCTCTCCTCCACAGTTCAGGCTGTGACCTGTCATTGAAAAAAAA
>NW_010583662.1:241662-259520 GCF_000705375.1 Tinamus guttatus | reverse complement strand
AAAAGACCATAACTTAAAAAAAAAAAAAAAAAAAAGAAGCTAAAGCTGCTGAAAAGTTACAGAATCCACCAGGAATAACCCACACCAAATTATACGCTCATGCCTGTGCATTCTCTGCTGGGGCTCCAGAGGCCTTTCCTTTGCCTTTCGGTATAGGACTCAGTCTGGGATGCTGCCACCATACATGCATGTGCAACTTGCAGCTGGTCCTTACATGATCTGAAGGGTTTTGTGTTTTTTGGGTTTTTCTTTTCCCCCCGACATCAAAAAGGTAATTTATCATTTGTTGCACTATTGTCACTTGCATGATCTCAGTTAGACTGTCCTGGTGAACATCATCATGCAGCCTTTTCACCAGCATCAGTCTTGAATTAGAAGTCTTAGGGTTCATGTCATATTATTACCCTCACCTCTTTTTTTTTTAATGTGGATGAAATAAATTAAATATCAGATGAAAGCATATTCATTGGATCCAAAAGACTGAAGCAAAGTTCTGCATCTGCTTTGCCTACAGTAGGTTGTCTAATGTTGCATGCTGAATTTAATCCTGCAGAATGGTTTATAGCTACATGTAACTTGACTTTTTTCCACTGTGCTGAGCACACTCGGAGCCCTTGGCTGCAGCGAGGGCTGCCAATGTTCACACCATTTGAAAGCAGCCTGGGAGAATCGTCTCAGACAAAACCACACTCTTGTGCTCAGAGAGCAAGCTTTGCTTGGGGGCCTTACTTGCCCAAGAGCACTTAATTTACTCATTTATTTATTTATTCCCAACAGCTATCAGGGTGGACACCTAGTACCAAGTTAAGAGATGCCCATCACCTTCCATTGCAAGAACCCTCTTACAGTTCCTTATGTTTTCAGCAAATTTTAACTTTTTAGTAGTTTTTCAATGTAAGCTACAATCCAATGTCCATGCTTCTACCAAAATCCCTCTCAACCTTGCCTTAGGAATGGCATTTAAAGCTGTCTGATTGTCCCCAGGGTCTTCTGAATAGCAGCCACTCGTCACTTCCATTTGGGTGTCATTGTCACAACCCTCCTCATCCCAGAGGAAAAGCTCCTTACGTTCCTCTTGTGCCAGGGGTACAAAATAAAATAGAACACCTAGAACCAATTTAGTAGCTGATGGATGTGTCACTTATGAAGGGTGACAGAGTGGAAGTGCCTTGTAGGAGCCTCCTTCATGGTCAAGTCAATGATGTTGTTACTGCTCAAAAGGCTTTGATGCCATTCTTGGAGCTGGCCTTGAGCAAGTCACTTATTAAGCTCTAGCTCTGAGTCCCCAGAGGCAGTGGAAGTGTTACCACCGACTTCAACAACAGCGAGATGAAGACTTAAATCTCCCTGGGCCTGTGGAACAGAAACTAATACACCTTTGTCTTGCACTTTATGATCACTGTCTGTTTAGACAGTAAGCTCTTTATAGCTAGGCACCTAAGACTAGGTATGTTCTTAAAAGTCACAAGCAAAAAACACATGGGCTCTTTGGGCCATCGATATAACAGTATGATGGAATAATAATGTATCTGTGCTAACGAGACAAGCTTTCAATATAATGAATGGGATTAAAATCCACCAGTGAGAAGAAGAGTTCATAATTCCCTGCCATGATGCCATGAATTTCTGCTTCTCCTTACTCTCAGAAGGACAGTTCAGTGGTCTTCCCATCCACCAGCCAGCAGAGCAGAAAAATAAATACACAACTAGGAGCTGTATTCACAGACAGGAAGTAACTTTAATTAAATATTGTGAAAGTTGAAAAGTTTTTACAGCTTGAATTTCTGCAAAAAAATTATAACAATCTCTACAGTAGTTAGTTTCTCTAACAATAGAACTGTACAGTGTGTGTGTCTATTCAAAAAGATTTAGATAAGAAGGTGAAAGGTTAGTAGTTTCAGAGATGACTTCATTTTAGCTGCATCCTAGTACAACTGTGAGGAAGTAGGCATAATTTATGCAATCCAGTCATTGTGAAGCTTCACCTTTTTTATTTTTTTAACTGAAATCTGAACGTTTCCACTTAAAGCCATATTCTGTAAACAGCTGCATCTTTTACTTTGTAAAAGATGGGGTGGTACAGGGGGATTTTTATAAGGTCCCGTTGATCAGATCACTATGAATAGCTGCAATAAAACAAAACTATGCACATCGTCAAAGGATCTTTGGACACTGGCATAAAAGACTACAGACATAGATGGCTAAACACTGGTGTCAAAATCGCTATGACTTTGAGTGGAGCTCTACAAGAGTAGTTGATGGTGTCACTGGACAAAATATGGCTTTAAATTTGATTACATTGTCGTGCTGTTGCTTACTATGTGAATTAGAATAATTGCTTGGAATACAGAGAAGCAATAAACTGATGTCTCTCCCATTTTTCCAGTTTTGTTCTCCTTTTATTTTCTCACCGTGAAAAAAAAAAAATCCTGTTTTCTTCCCTTCCCCCCAAAGATCACACTGTGTCATTCTAGTGAAAACCATTGCAAAATTCATACAGGAAGCATGCACAGTTGCAGCATCGTTGTAAATGATTTCTTGCTTGACTAGAAAAAAGTTATATTGTTTTAAGGTAACAAAACAGTTCTTTTGTGCTTTTCAATTCCTTTTTTTTTTTTTTTCTTAGAATGTTAGTGATGATTGACAGTTCTGGTGCACAGTACAATGTACAAGTGAAATGAATATGATTTGCATTGTTAAGGCATCCAATCTGCTGGTTTATATTTATGTGAAAGACAGAGAAATATACAAGCAGACTTAAGAAAGAAAGTATTTTCATTGAGTTCTATGAAGTTTCTCCCCATATTTAATGCACAAAAATGCGTCACTCCAAAGAGGAGAAATCCCATGCATATTAATAGAGTAAAACAGCATTAGTTTTTGTTAAGCCTCAAAAGCAAAGGATACATTTTTTTAAAATCTACATAACTAAATGCTACAAGAATAATATGCTACTTTTTGCCATATATTGGAAAAAACTTCTTAACTTACAAATAATACAAAAATAGACAATGGCTTTTGGGTGGAAATTAAAAAAATGGAAGCATGGTTTTAAACAATACTAAAAAAAAAAAAAACCTATAAATGAAATGTTTAAAATCACATTTAAACAGCTAATACAACGGTGAATGACCAAACAAATCAGCACTTTTTCACATAGCAAACATACACAATAAAATAAACCGGGGTCGGGGACAAAAAGCAATGTACAAATTCCAAAGATAAATACATTATTTATATGGATATTTTACAAAATCCCCGTTAAAACAAACAAACAAAAAAAAGACAGAAACAAAAAGCTTTTTTTTCTTTAATTAATTTTGCAAGTATGTGCAAGCTAAAGGTAGTGAGCTCTTTTTGCAAAATATGCAGTAAAATTCTTTTTTTGTGATATTGAAAAACTGTCTTAAGACATTAAAATGTATAAATAGAACAACAACTTTGGCAAAAAATCACAAAAAATCTACAGTATTTATAACTACATACAAAACACAACAGCAAAGAAAAAAATATCAGGTAATGCATCTTCAGAGCTTTGCTGCCTCTCGGACTAACAGTTTTTAAGAACACTTCCCCAGTGATGGCAAAATTCTTGTAACACAAGTTATGGTTTGGATTGGAAACCTTCCTAGAGCCCCCTCCCTCCTCCACCCCACGCCAAACTCGTGTTTCCATTTACTATTCCAAAAGCAGTTCCCTGGTGCTCAATATGTTGTGATACAAACTGGAGGGTCGGCTGATACGGGCCGGTCCCGCGGTGCCGGCGCTGCCGCCCGTGCCCGGGGAGCACCAGGCGCTTCGGGAGGGCTCTGCAAACCTCGTGCCAGCCCGTCCAGCCGCCTCCGCTGCCACGAGCTGGCGGGGAGACCCCGCTTTGGGCGAGAGCTGGAGGCAGAGCCCTGCTCACCTCGATCGGGGTTTAGCACGGGATCTACAGGCACTGGATTTGAAGCTCAAGGGGGAAATGTGTTGGCGGTTGCATCCTTACCTCTGCTTTCACCCCCTTCCCTCGTTGCATTATTTACATGGTTATTTAGCCTGCTATTAGAGGTTACACACACCTCCCGTCATCCCAGCCTTGCCATCCAGAAGCATCACCTTCCTAGGGAGCAACACCTATCGAAGAACACTGGAAACGCACCGGATCAGCCAAGCACCGCTGGATAAGCAACCGGTATCAGCCGACCCTGAATTAAATGGCCATAATTCTTCTACGAAAAAACTAACTGGCACTTCTATTCTGTCCCGTACAGACTTGTTTGTAAATGACACCGCTTCGATTTTTCTTTACACGGCTTTAAAAAAATAAAAAAGAAAGAAATCATAAATTAAAAATGTGGAGTTCCATCTCTAGTGTCCCTCGCATAACTGTATGACTTGTAAAAGACAAATGGTGTTGAGTTAAATCAAGCCTTAAAAAAAAAAAAACACAAAAAAACAGAAGAAAAAAAGCAAAATAAAAGCAAGCCCTCACCCCCTCAAAAAAAAAAAAGTGGATTTTTTTTTAATCAACATACAATAAATATATCTCCCATGTATTTGGGATGGACAACTTGAATCAACACCTTGCAATTGCAGATTGTTAATTTCAGTATTTGCAAGGATGGTGATTTTTGATTTGTTTAAAAATCCGCAGTTATTGTAAGATTCTTCTTTATTTCTTTTTTTTTTCTTTTTTTCTTAAAAAGGCCTGAGTAAAAAGTTCCACTCTGGGACTTGTATCAGATTCTCTCTGAAGCAGAATTCAACCTCTTCATTAATAAAATTCTTCAAGGCAATTCTTTCACATGGGGGGAACAATCATGCCAGATATAGCTGTTACAAGGAGGGGGGAAGGAGAGAGAGGAAGAAAAAGAAAAAACAGCATGTTACTTTTGTGCATTATAAAACAAAAATCCTCAGAGCTTTTAAACATTTACTAGCAATGTACCCAGCTGTACAGTGAATTAAATTTATATTTAAGTATCATCCTGGAGACACAACTGTGTATGCATTAGTCACAAGAAACCTGATTCTGATTTAAAAGTGGTCTAATTGTGAGCAACTCTGCTGAAATTAGTGATTTTTCTTCCAGAATAAGTACGTTCCACCCGATAGCGGAGTCAGTTCCTAACTTAATTTTCTGGTTTTTAGATGCAAAGTCTGGCTATTGCTAAAAATGATCAGGAGGCTTAAACTTGAATCAGACATCGTCGTACATTCTTTTATGGTTTTAAAAGAAAAGCAGATTTTTGCTCCACATATAAGCAAATGGCTAGAGTCCCCCAAGACGCCAGTATTACAGATACCATAATATGTTTGTCACATTACAGACACTGACAGTGGATCATTTTCTTAGTCCAGTTTTCCCTCACAAGTGCAGTATTCAACCTTGGAATTTCATGCATGCATTTTTCAAGGGGCCCAAAAAGGACTTAGACCCTCAAGTCCTTTGCTCCAAGTCATAGTGGAAATCTGTCCTTAACTGAGGGCTTAGCACACCAGCATCTCATGGTTTTATCATGCTTGTAAAAGATTTCTCTATCTACATTAATTCAGTAGCATGTTAATATTGATTTTTGCATGTCCTTTCTATTGGCCAAGTTGAGCCATCAGTATTTATTATACCTCCTAACCTCATTTTTCTGTGGCATCACCATCTCTCTTAAAGAAGAGACATTCATTAAAAGCCAACGGGTACAGCCTTTCACCCAGCTTGACCTCCAGCTTGGTCTCCCTCTGTTTGCCAAGGACTCTCTACAGATAAGATGTACCAAGTGCCCAAATGATAGACAGTGAGCAAGCACATCACTACGGGAGGTAGTCATGTAAGTTTATGATGAAAGCTGTAACAACAATGAATCTTTAAAACACTGTTTGTACAGTGGTTTGCACAAAAAAAATGGTAGAAAACAGATTTGCCTTCAGGTTGGCGGCACTTCATGGGCACATTATTTAAATGCTAGAACTGCCTGCCATCTCCGACATCTGGGCATGTAATTTCTTAAGGAAGAACTCAACCCTGTGACTGGTGCTGATTCATTGTGCTTTAATTACAGCTGCAATTATTTGATAAGAACAGAGCCAAAGTAAAAGACTCACAGATTTGGGGTTGGAGGGGGAGAGGAGGGAAATGTTTTCTCCACAAACACCACCATATGTGCAAGAATTACAAGTCTAATCAGCAAGGGGAGAACAGCTCGAGTAAACTACACTGATTAAATGAAATAAAACGAGAGAAGGAGAGAATGCAAAACACATCCACACGTTTGCATCAGGCCATCTTCAGAGGTGACATGATGCAACTATACAGCAGCATTTCATGGAATTTGGAATTTATCACCCAGAAATTGTTTCATGTGGAAACACTGTACTGGTGGTTTTCAGTCCACATAAGGGCTCTTCAAGGAGGTGGGAATGAGGCTGAAAGGAACTTAGAGGACAGTTACCTTGCTTTAAGCTTACAGGCCGTCACTCAAATGAGCAGCAGAGAGGACACCACTGTGCCTTAGGTGTTACAATGTGATATTCCTTGCTGTGATACTTGCACAACATGGTGCTTTTTGGCTCCACCAGAGATAATCTGAGGTTTGACTTTAATATTGATGGCATAACTTTGCCATCACCCCCTTCATCTCAAACCATAGACTGATGTTGGCATTGCTTTTCTTTCTTTTTAATGATCCTTGCCAATTTTGCAAACGGTGGAGGAAATAGCAATAGCAACACTTAGAAGAGTGTTTCCATCTCTACTGCTCAGGTGAGCAAGTAACAAAAGAGCTGGGGTTGGGCAGAGACTTCCTATACGTGGTGAGTGCAAATGAGCAAAATCAAATGGATCATTAACTCTCTGTGAGTACAACTTGAGCATTTTTTGTCCTTTTTAATCCTTTTCTAAACTCAGAATTTAGATATATTTTTTAAAAGATGATTCTACAGAAAATGGTAAAATATTGTCCCTCAAAAAATTTCTCAAGTTGAGTCATTAAAAAAAAAAAGTTTCATCAAAAAAATTGCCAAAAATTGGCTCTCTCGGGAGAGCACAGCTATCTACCCTGGACAAGCCCCCACATGAAGCTCTCATAATGGCAAGTCCTCACTTCATGACTCAGGCATTTCCCCATGGTTACGTATCAACCATGCACCTTTTGCCACTGAAAACAAATGATGCAGGTGTAGATCTTTGCTCAGTTTTTTTCAAGGCATTGTTTTTGAAGAGTGCTGATATTCTGAATTAAATTACAAAGCAAATGGCAAAGTATCTTTTCTGCCTAAAAGCCTTGGTATTTCCATTCTTACCAAGTCTTCATTTATTCCATAAGTGCTACATCTAGTCATGCAAATTCTCTTAGCTGTAGCATGTTATTGAACCTGAAAACAGAGCTCTCAGTGGGAAACAGTGTAGGCATGAGATCACAACATCTCCAAAAAGGGAGGCAGAGAGAGGATAAACTCCCACCAATGGCCATTATTTCCCCCATCATACACTAATTTGTGTTTGCTGCTAGCAAATTACAGAAATAATGTATTTCGAGTTTTACAAAATTGCATGGTGAAGAGAACAGCAGATAAGGATGGCTGTTGTTTTAGTGAGTTCTGCTGATATCTAGGCTACATAAGCAAAGCTTGATTGCTTTCTGATGTATCCAGAAGCCCAAGAGAGATAAGACAGCCTCCTTGTACACGGTTGTTTATTTAAGCAATAAGACACAACAGGCAGTGCATTTCTGAGTGATTATTACCAGCCTCGGGTAGTGTCAGAAGGCACAAGGCTAAAGGCTATGTGTCTTTAACTTACCAAGAAGTTCAGAGATGACCTAGAAATGAACTGCCTGTCTCGGTGTCTCACTCCTATTATGAAAACTGAATTGCTAAATAAAAATTAGGGGAAACACTCAGATCTCTGTGGTTTCTGGGCATTACAAATCTGGATGTGACATAATGAGGAGGCAATCAGCAATCCCCAGTTGCGTCCAGCACTCTCAGCTCATTCCATAATTGCTTTTCATAATACAGTATGTGGAATCTGGGATTTCCATGTCTTCTGAAATGAAAAACAGGATTTTAAAAAGCCTTCTCCTGTTACTCGCTTTTTCTTTCTAACCCAGACACCATCCTTGGACAAGGTGATGAGAAAAAAGAAACCTTGAATATGGTCAAAAGCTTCCAGCGGCCAACTGTTATTTCCCTCCTTGCTTGTTTTGAATTCAGAGGTGAAACACTTTAAGCTGTCGACATTAACATTTACAGCATGCTGGCAGTGCCAAATTTTTAAAACACACAAAAATTCATTTTCTAAGCACCATGGCTCACCTATAACATTTGCTGTGCTTTATTCCTGGCACAACCTGTATTTATAACAAAGTTCTGACTGAAGACAAGCATGGGCTTCGGCTCCTGCGTGCCCAGCGCTTCCTCTGTGCACGCGTGTGTGTGTTTGTGTGCACATCCGCAAGGATTCCTCCTCCCCGTTTACTGCTGTAAGATGCCCTGAGGACAGTGCTTCTCTTCAGTCACAATAGATCTGAGTTTTATGAATGAATTTGTTCCACTCTGCCTGCATATAGATTTTCCAGCTGTAATGGTGCTATCAGCATTATGACCGCGAGGCTGGCGTCTCTTTTCAGAGGCCAGGGAGTGACATGTGGAGCCAGGGGAATGGTGCCCTCCCCCCGTGCAGAACGGCTCATTCTGAATACGGCTTTGGCAAGAAAGGATTTCTTATTCTCTGCTTGGTGCTCCCTGGATAATTTGTGCAGGCGCGTGGAAAGGAAAATAGACCTGAGGTCTGGGGGAAGCGCGGTGCATACCACAAAATCTTTCCCTCCTCTGGCACAGTTGGAGGCAGCGGGCTGCCTCCGCTTAGGAAAACTCCTCGGTCTAAGTGAGCATGAAAACATCTCTGTCAACACACTAACCCAGGAAGGGTTAGGCACAGGGGTGTCAAACAGGCTGAACCAAACAAGGAAACAGGCAGCACCGGCCTTTGCAGCATCTCAGTCTGGCGGGCTGTCCCGCCTGCCCTTCCCTCCGCTTGCACCAACACTTCTATCTAGGTGCTAACACCAGAACACTTTGTAATGAGAGGGGAAGGGACACTGCAAAGGAGCAGCCCTGTCCTACCAGCAGCTGAGAGGCTTTCAAAGAGACACAGCACCAGTTAGGGAATTAATTGGCACACAGGTACATTAATCAGTGCAAACTAATGTTTGCCGCGGTATGAGTTGAACTGGAAAATGCTGCTGTTAGTTTGTAATGTGTCTTCTATTTATTAAAGGCAAAGGTTTGCGCCAAGCTCTGTAACTAACAGTCTATTTGCTCTCAGTAGGATTTCTGCACAAGTGTACTATGACAAAGGAAAAAAAGGAAGGGAAGATTGAGTGACGTACTTCAGGAGAAGGCCAGCCCCTGGAGAGACCCTGCAGTGGAGTACTTGCTAGAGTCCACAAAAGACTGGTCTGATAATGGACGACAACAGGGAGTAAGAAAGGAAAGAAAGAAAAAGGATGGTATTAGTAAGCTGAAATATTACTCGTCTTTATCAAAACAGTGGGTCTGTGCTTCGAAAGACACAGCCTCTCAATTCAGCAGTATTAGTTGAGTTAAAGATGGGGTGGTTGCCAAACACCTGCAAGATACTAGGTGGGCTGAGGGTGAACGTGCTACTTTTTACAAGAGGAAAGTTTAGGACAGAGACCGCCAGGTATCCCCCAGGGTCTTCCATCCCCTGTGTCTGACTGGGTGTCACTTAGGGCATTGCGAGGCACTGGGAACTCACGATTTGGAGAGCAGTTGACTTTGCTGCCAGAGTTGGTGTCACCTACCTTGCAGGCTATTGCCGTTGGTGCTGGTGCAGGTGGGAGGAGGAGAAGTTTGCGGTCTCACAACAGGCGCGAAAGCACTCTTCTGTTTCACCGCTGAGACCATGTTGGCTGGTGAGAAGGAGAAAATCCCAGAGGAACTGCTACAGTTTGAGGGGAGGCTAGTGGAGGAGGCCATTGTTGGACTTGATGGCACAACTAAAGGAAAAAAGAAAAGACCACCAAAAGGGATGCCTTAGTATTAGGTAATCAGATGGCTGTGGAAACAACAGACTCTTGCTTCTTGGATGGACAGAGTCTAATTTCAAAGGGTCATAGCCTTTACTGCAGTTAGACTTCTGGTTGTTCACAAAATATAAAAACAATAATTGCAAGAAACCTGCCTGCTTTTTTGGTGGTGGTGTTTGTCTTGCAACTGTTCATGAGCAGTAATTCTAGGTGCTCTCATAGACACCTTTAATTCTCTGTTACTGCAATCCTTTATTCTTACAATATCCCTGGCCACCAGCCTATTTCACATTATTCCAGTGATTGGTAACAGATACTGCTCCCATCAGAACTTGAAATGGTTTTGTGAAGGTTCACTCCTGGGTTACACAACTCAAGGGTAAGAAGAGTGATTAAAGTACAAATCAAGTCTTGGAATTTTAACTTGGAAAGGTCTAACTTTTTAACAAGTCTCCAAAACCACTTTTTGAGCAGTGCTTGCCTTGTAGCAAGACAGCTCCAAAAAAGCCTATTGGATTTCAGACAAGCCTGCAGAGCTCTTAGCAGTAACCCAGTCGATATGCTTGTCTAATGTCAGCAAAAATGGTTACAATTTCTTTCTCTCCTAAACATGAACTAGGGCTTAAAATAAGTTATCTGGAGAGCTGGATATTATATATATATTTGCTTATTTGGGGGGTTCAGGAAGGGTGAAAAGGGGAACTGAAAATTGCTGAAGTTACAACACAGAGGCTGTCCAGCATGGAGCATCCAGTGAGACAGCCGCTTTGATGGCTTTTACACCTTTGGTCTCCTGGCACTAGTGTTTTCAGTGTTTATTGCACAAGTAGATGTGTGGACACCTGACAGAATTCACACTTTTCTTTTACCTCCCAGTGGGTGCAGCCCCTTTCTCACAATGGCCACACATGTTTTTTCTGTTATATCTCTCTACCTATCAAGGTAGTTTCCAGCTTCCATGTTTCCATCAGCTTTGGAAAGCTTTCTCCCCTGCAGACCTCCCAGGAAGCCAGCAGGATGAAAAACATTCATATTTCTCATGTGACCATTTTATTTATGAGCAGGGGTGGAACTGTCAGATTAGAACTCACTTAAGATGGAACATTTGAAAATGGAAGCCTGTTTTATAATGGACAAGCCAAGCAATACTACCAAAGGATCCATGGCCTGTCTGAATATAGTCAATACAACTTTCCAAAGCCATTGATTGGATATAACTATGCAATGAAGCTGGTCTTACATCAAATGAAGATCTGGCTTTAAGTACAAGATTGAATAAAATGGGAGTCTCTAGTTTTTCTAAACACAGATGTTTTTAGAAAGCTCTCTATTTTTTAAAAAAGCTAAACTGACTGTTCAAAATGAAAACGTTATATTGGAAGTTCAGCTTTTACATATGTATAACCCTTAAGTAACTACTGTTTTATTTATAGTGCAATATATATCTTTGGGTCATGGCTTTATCACTGAGATTTTAAGTGGTGTTTTGTTGTTGTTTTGCTAAAAACAAAACCAGATATTTTTATTATTAGACTACATTCACAGGTTCCCCTCTTTGTCCAAGAAAAGACAAGGACCCATTTTTGGTAAAAACCTGCTTTCGTTCTTCATCTTGCTTAAAAAAATTGCTTATATAAGGGGGCTGTGAATAATTATTATAGAATTAAATTCATATTTAGGCTTTTAATTATTATTTTATTTGCATTTATGTAGATAAAAATCACCATATTTGAGCTCTTATTTGAGAATCAGATATTATATTTGTTAACACTGAGGAAATCAATTAATGGAAATTAAATGTTCAAAGTTTCACAGTCTGACAGATACAATCTTAGTCTAAAGTCACTCTATGTCTGGAAGTACTTGCTAAGGGAGAGCAATCAAAGCACCTAAATTGAATTGCTACTATACAGCAATTAGTTTATTGATTTAATTAAGAATGCCACCTTTTAATTTTCAGGTCATGATTGAAGCATTTTCTGATTCAATGGATTAGGTGTTAGCGGAGTGACAGATCTACCGAGAAAACCTCCCGAAATATAAATAGAATAAAGAACCCAGGCTGGGAGGTGAAGTGCTGTTTTAAAGGGGACTTTGTTCATAAATATGAAATAATACACTGCCAGAGTATTTTAAATGCATTACTGGCATCCGCTTCCAAAAGGAGATGTCTCATCAATCATGTTATATTATGAATTCAGATTGCACAGAATCTGTGACAGTGAGTTCAACTTAATAAGTAAGGTACTTTGTAATACTTCTTGCTACATTATGATTAGAGTACAAAAATAATAACCGGTTAGCAATTCCCAGGTTTTAAGTACTAGTTATGTGGGCAAATATTTTCTTCTAAATTTGTAGCAGCTAAGCTATGCTATTTTTAAAATCATAGTTGTTATCCTCTTTCTTATTCTGAATTCTAGCAATGCACTTCAAAATATTAATTACTGCAGTTAATATTATCGAACTTAAGATTTGCTGCATAAACTTCGATATGTTCAGCATTCTGTTTGCCGTGTCCATGCTAGGGTCCGAGTCTATAATAAACATATTTCTATGACAAGACTTTCTCGCCTGATTCTGCCTCTAGTTTTCTACAGATGTCAGTGGAATCTATTATGCAACATGAGTAATGTCTGAGGAATTGGGCAGGTCTATTCATTTAATTTCCTCATCCGAGTAGCAGTTGCTGAGCTATGTGAGCTGTAGAAGAGGTTCATAGGTCCTTACCAGCAGAAGCATATTTATATTTAAACAGGTTACAAAACCTTTAAAATCAAAATGCAAAAAGTTAGCCCTATACATAAATATTTTTGTAACCAAGACTCTTGACCATTAGCTATTTATGCCATTTAATATATGGCTTCTGTGACTTCAATCTTTCTGGCATTCACTGCACAAGCACTAAAATACAGACAAACTCTAAGTGCCTTGGTCATATTTTACTGACTAATACTAAGCTCTCACTAAAGTCCATATAGTACCTACTTACAAAGTATACAGAGCAAAAGCAATCAAGATTAGGCCTGATGGTAACTCATAATTTCTACAAAGTTATGAACATTTTTGTTTGGAGGTATTGGAAACATCAACATGCAGCTTATGGAAACATTAGTTTTTGCCAGTGTTATAGCAAACTTGTCTGCCCTTAATATCCAACAGTTGCAAAAAACACTATTTTTTTCTGTAATATATCATTAGCCTTCTTTCCTACCAACTCCAATAAAAAGTTGTGTACTGACAACTTTTGATCCACTTTGACAGAAATTAAGTCACTTATGCCATCATGCTTTCTAGATCTGGCCCTGTTGAGGACAGTGAGAACAATTCTTATTTACCGAATACAAGGGAAGATATGAAACTATCAACCCAAATCATGAGTGACATTATTCTTTTTCAGCTCTTATGAGTCTCCCAAATAATAACAATAAAACAGAGAAGAGCATTGCTGGCAACAGTAATGTCTGTAAAGTGCTTCAAAGGTCAGTGCCTTGGGGAGGAGAGAAGACCAAGCTCTGCTTCTGGTGCTCAAAATAGAAACTAAATATCGAGTATCACAGAAAAGTCACCATCTCTTCCTAATGAAGATGTGCGAAATACAGAAGAATTGTATCATACTCACTGGCATAGGGAGAATTGGCAGCAGATCCATTCAGGAAGGTTGGAGAACCGCCTAAATTTGACATTCCAGCATTCCCATAGCCATTCATGCTTGTTGTGACAGAGTTATAATTTGTCTGCTGAGGGGTGGTGCTTGGCACATACCCATGAGGTGACACGCTGCTTGAGTTGCGAGTAAAACCTTTTGTGGGGAGGGAATACATTTAGAAAGTGGAATTAGCCCGGGAACAGCTTCTAAAACAAACATCGACAAGGAAGTAACTGAGACCTAGCAAGGCAGCCACCCAACTCCAGCCGTGGTGTGCATGGATGGGGCTAATGCTGACCACCACCACCACCACCACCACCACTGGGACAACCCAGACCACCAGCACCCACTGCCCAGGTCATTGCTGATGGAGCACGGAGAGGGAGGAGGAAGGCAGCCACCACCTCCTCACCATGCCTTGGGTAGAGATGACCAGCGGGCATTATAGGAACACTCACACTAAATATGTGTAGGAAACGATGTGACCTTGACCTGCATTCTCAAAATGAGAAGCAGTTTAGAGTGCCCAACTTAGGGCATGTTAAGAGAATGTGATTTTGGTAACTCTGATGTTTCTCACACTTGATGCATCTCTGCACACTTTGGAAAATACAGAGTATTTCCTCACAGTAGTAGCATAGCTTCAGTCTTTCTGTTCTGCTCTGAGCATGATGTTTGTAGAATCTGACTTGCAAATTTGGCTCAAAGTTAAAAATGGAATTTCCAGCTTATTCTGAACATGAGAATTGGGGAACTTCATATTCAGATATCCAAAACGAGTATTTGTTTCTATAAGCACAGAAATAGAAGATGCATCTTCACTCCTGGAGAATGAAACACCAACTTTTCTTCCTATCACGTAGTACATCTGTAAAATGCTCTCTATCATCTAAAATTTGTTTTTTGTGTAATTTTTGTCATAAAACCTACTCATTTTTTGCCTGTCTGGAAAACAGCCTCATTCTACCACTTTATCATTAAAATTGATTTGAAATCATATAATAAATAGACCTGAGCAAAGGAGAAGGGAAATTGCAAAGAGTATTTTGCAAAAATGTTCTTTGCATTTCTTTTTAACTGTAGAAATTAAAACAATACTGATTTTATACAATGTGAAAAATACTTTATTTTAAAAATGAGAGATGCTCTGAAAATGCTTTTGTAAATATTTGTTTTCCTCCTACTTTCAAAATATAGGAAAATCTGAAAAATATCCGTCAATACTAATATTATGTCTCTGACCAAACAAAACAGAACGGAAAAAGAAAACAAACAGAAAAATTCTCAAGGGATA
The DNA here is from genome assembly GCF_000705375.1 of Tinamus guttatus. The sequence goes on along the minus strand of NW_010583662.1, from coordinate 244,549 downwards.
CACTTCTGTTATAAAGAAATACCTAAGACCCCGACTCAGAGACCATGTATGCTCCGGGAAATCTATAAGCAAGTACTTCAAATTAAGTACAGGCTCAAGTTGACAGAAATCCTTTAAAAATTAGTGAGATTTAAACAGAAATGCAATTTAGATACATGCATAAACGCTTTTCCTGAATCAGGGCCTACGTCACTAGACGACAGAGGGTCTCTGGGCAGTATTGTGTAAGACAGACTGTGCAGTGTCTGCCTGGGCACACTGCTAGCGCCTGGGTCCTGCTCTTTTTGTGCACGCATCCCTGACTTCTAGCAGAAAAGGTTCATAGAGAGAGGAAGACGAGTCTTCTCCTGACCCTGGTTGGTGGCCTGCGAGGCTTCGGACACGTTGACAGCCAGCTGCCCGCTGAAGGAGTTCACCCCCATCATGCCGGCGTGGACCGACGTGTTGGCCAGGGCCGGGAGCTGGTTGTGGTTGCGGGGAACGCTGTACAGGGCTTCTGCGATGTCTGCGGCTCTTTTCAGGATTATTTCCTAGAGGACGGGAGGGAAAAAGCGAGAGTTTCCAATTATCCTCTGACAAATCTTCTCTCTGATACTCAAATAAAACAATTCACTGTTCAAAGGCAAAGAAAAAAAAGATGCTTTTCTTGCTAAAGCAGTTGGCTGACTGACAGCTCGTGTTTATAGATCTGCCGCCCCCACGATAAATCCTGACATCTGTGGTAAAAGAGTTGGAAGTTTTGGTCCCAGTGGCCAAATATCTGTATAACAAGACCAACTGGCAAAATGGGGATGGAGCCCAGACTTATTCCCCCCTCAGGGCTCAGATATCTTTACACTATGATTGAAAAATCACCAGTGGCAAGGCGTAATGCATATCATTGCCCATATTATACAGTCTCTGGTGACAGTGGATAAATGTCTCCAGGGTTAATAACATGTTGTTTTTGCAAGCACTAAATTCACACACTTTAAAAAGAAAACAAGAAAATTAACCCCTACTCCAGATATGACACTGCCCCATATACTTATTTTACTTTCACAGTGTAGGATCATACACCTTTAGCCCTTGATATATCTATACATCTAAGAAATAGCCATGTTGTAGAAGTGCTCAAGTAGAAAGCATTTACCTGGTTATTATGTGGCATACCATAGAGTGCTTCTACTAAATCAGCAGCCCTCTTAAGTATTACTTCCTGTCAATATAAAAACAAATGTGTTCCTCTGAGTTCAATAAAGTTGAAGTCTTTGTGGGAGAAATAAATGTTAGAATCTTTTATACTGTACTATTAGTTGGTTTTTGCATTTTGTTGTTTTTTTTTGTTTTGTTTTGTCTTTTTTTTCCCTCCCCCCAGGTAGACCTTAATTGTAACAACTCTCAGCAGCCACCGAACGGTGTTAAATCACTAGTTCATCCTACTCACACACATGCTTAATCAAGTCAAAAGGTGAGAATCATTGGTGCTGCAAAATAAAATACATCACTCAATTGTCTCTACCATCTGCACTATAAACCACTCATCAGTTTATTACAGAATACAATTCCTGAGGTCATTTGCTAGATTACTGCAATCAATGTCATTCAGAGCATGTTATGAATCCCCCCAATGTGTTTATTTTATTCTTAATTGCATACTGCAGGAATTGTGACCTTACCCAGCAGGCCACGTTCAAAAGATATCCAATCAGTCCTATGCTCCTGGTAACACAACATCCCAGCTCCCTTGGTTTGTATCCTAATACAGGGGGTCAGAGCTAGGATCCATGTATGATGCATAAGGAAAAATAAAAGCAGTATAAAGGAACAATCCAGCACCATGCAGGGTTTCCTGGGAGCATTGCTAACATTGCCTGAATGGAGAGCTGTATTTAGAATAGTCTGGGATTTAGTTCTCAGTTTTGGGCATAACTTTACTACTTCTGTATCTTTTTTCTTCCTTTTTTTTTTTTTTGGTTCCTTTTCCTGTTTATTCATATCTTTTAACTTCTTTTTACCCATTAAGATAAGGCATTCACCTCTCCTTTACTTCAGTTAAATACTTTACAGTATTTTAAACTGGCATCCAAATAATAACAGCTTTTCTTCTGTCCTTACATTTTTCAGTTAAAAAAAAAAAAACAACAACAACAAAAACATGGGAATAATCCTGAAAGAAAATCTAACAATGCATTGCAGAACTAACCTCAAAGAAATGTGTTTTCATATTGTTTCAAAACATCTAGCAGATATCCAATTGCCTGATCAAAACCAACCCAGACCATGTTTTAAGTAAAACAATATATTTTTGTTGTTCCCAGTCCCTAAGTATTGCTTTAAGACACAAACGTGATGCTATTCATCACAGCACATATCTGCAGGTAGCTTACAAAAATAGCACCTTTTCTGAGAATTTCACAGTTTTCTACAAAGTTAAAATTTTTAACTTAAAATATTTTACACAATAACCATACTTTATACCAAAAAGAAAGAGTAATGTTCAATTTTCATATACTGTAGACTCTGATCAGAAAATAGAGATATAATTGCATTCATTTTGCTGTCACCATAACCTCTTCAAAAATCCTTGAACAACTCTTCAAATGACAAGCTTTTAGATGCATATTAGCATTTTTTTCAATTTTAAATTTTCTATAATATAAGATAAAATAGTTGTCATACTGCAGTAACTACTTATGACATATATAATGTCCTAAATTCAAAAATGAGATGGAGGATTTTTGTACTCCCAGTAAACATTTAAGTTTGCCTTCTGATGCACACACCCTTCTTTCAGAACACACATTTAAATTATTTTCCACATATGAGTGAGATGTTTTATATAATTGATGGATTTTTGAAGCAGTTCTGAAACATATTCTGAGGAGTTAGGTTACTAAAGCTTTTT
>NW_010583662.1:200598-241645 GCF_000705375.1 Tinamus guttatus | reverse complement strand
TTTTTTTTTTTTTTTTTATTTTTTTTTTTTTTTTTTTTTTTTTTTTTTTTTTGCAAATAGCTTGAGCACAACAGTTAACAATACAATCATGGAGAGGCAGACAGCAAACTTGCCTTACGTGAAAAATACAAACCAAATAAGAACAGAGAAAACTTATTGAAAAATGCTTGGCTTTTTTTTCAGTTCATAATTTAATTACTTAATAAAATTATTGCATAGGTGTTTGACATTGCAAACTAGGATTTATTTCACTTCTTTTAGAGAAATTTTTTTAAAAGGTTTACACTATATATTTGAGTAATGCAAAATTAGAACATTATACAGAGCCCACAGACTGCTTTGCAATACGGTTAACCGAAGCTGTCATTATACAAATTACCAAAAAAAAAAAAAAAAACTATACCTGAATAATCAGAGTTATTTATGTAATGCTGAGCTAAATAGTTTAGATTGCATCTAAAAGAGATGGCAGACCAGGTTTAAAAAAAAATGAGGAAATTACATGGAATCTTAAAATTGTTCTACCTAATATCAAACATGTTCCAGTTCTTAAAAACTGATAGTTAGTTCATGCCATGCCAAATTTCATGTAAATAAAACTAATTATCATCATGGTTTATTGAAGTATGCTTGACAAATGGCATTTGAGATTCCTAGCTAGTCAGTGCTAATATTTTTTTCAACACTTTCAGAGTCTGTGAATTTGAGTTTCATATATTCTCAAGCAACATTTTCACACAATAGAAGCCTTTCTTGTTTATGACATTTTCAGTTCATATAAAGTAGATGTTATACAAAAACTCCTGCGTCAGGTAGTGGTATCTTCTATTCCAGAGCTGACGGTAGTTCTTATAGACACAAACTAGCTTCAAAAATACACAATAAAATGCTACTACAGACATGCTGAAGATTTTAACTTCTTGCTTCCTGAATATGTTTTAAACATTTTGAGGCTCTGCAAAAAATTACTGCAGAAGCTACAATTCTGGCTTCAAATACAAAGGAGCCCCCAAAGTCCTCTATAAGTTAAAGCAACGGACCTTGCAAGGTGCTTGGATTGCGGTGACCAGAAAATTGTTCTCACCTCCATGTCATTACGCTCACAGTGAAGCAGCCCCGAGCATGTTTGTGTTCGGGATCTAATATATTGCCTTTCAATCAGAGCTGAGAGCCACTGAACACATAGACAGAACATGACGAGCAGGTCAGGAAAGCAATAAAGATTTTACAGAGCTGTCCAAGGTGCTAAATTTACGCAATAATGGGTTTGGCACCGTAGTGTTAACCTCTCATTTACTACCAGTTTGAGGGACTAAATTGAAGTAGCTGACTTCATTTACCTTGAAATGTATATTTTATGACATTATGTAAGTAGATTGAAAGGGCACTACAGTTTTAACAATTTAAAGGCTAGAGCATGTTTAAGATGGAGCTTGAATATTTATTGTATATTGCACTTAAACTATATGATATATTAAAATGCATTGATTAAATTTGTAAAAAGTATTATTAAAAAAAAAGACAGCTAGTATAAAAGATCTATGTCTTTTAAAATCCAATTGATACTGCATGTTACTACTGCAAAGGTGATAGATAAACAGATAGGTGGACCAAGAAGCAGATAGACATATGAACATATGAGTGAAACAGGTCTGCAAAAAGAAAATTCTGCTGCATAAGCTCATGGTCCAGCATTCGAGATATTCTTTTGTTCTCAGAAAATCTTCTCTGCCTTCATCTGAAAAACCTGGATTTTCATAAGTGGCCATCATGCAAGGACCTTGCAACTGAATACGCAAGTGAAAATATTTCCTGAGAGACACAGAGTTTGACTAAAGCTAATACCTAATTTATAGGGGCATTTGTCAAGAGAGATCCACTCTTCTATTAATGCCAAAAGTCTGACAGCTTTTGGTTTAGAATAAAGGACTACCCAGCACTTAGTCTGAGCCAAAATAAGGATTCTCTTGCATTTTGTTTCAAAAGAGCATCATTTCTTTTCTAGAAAAATAATAATTTATCAGATATTGGAAAGAGCCATAATTATGTTAGAGATTAAATGTGATGCATCAGAACTCTCCCCCGCATGTAGCTACAGATCACAAATCCAGAATCTATTTTTAGTCAAAACTAAAGTTGATTTTCTACTGAGAATTGTTTTTAAATTTGTGAAACAAAAATGTAATTATTTTCAACAAGTGTTCTTCTTGAAAATACCAAAGGGTATTTACATATATAAAAAGGAGAGGCTGGGTAGTTTAGTCCACTGTGACTTTACATATTCTGGAATTACTGTAGGGAGGATTATATAAATCCTACCAGAATGACTTTCCTTTTGAAGCACAAAGGCCATAATTCAAACTAAATCCACTTCTGACTGAATGTATCTTGAACTAACATTACACCAAATTTGCATGTTTTGTTTGTGACATGCATAACTCTTCAGTAGGAATTCAATAAGATCACAAAACTTACATTAAACTAATTTATAATCCTATATTAAAACATCACAGGCTCTCCTGTTATGCACTGTTGCACTGGTATTTGCCATGAGTAGGATTTTGACAATATAGTTCACTGAAGCTGAATTTTATCTCAATAAACACATTTTTGTGCTCATTTTAAAATAGATGAGTTATCTCTCCAGCTGAAATCATCTTGTTTTTTATTCTGTGATTAGCGAGAAGAATCTAGTATGCATCCTGACAGGGTTGTGAGTCTAGTCAATGAAAAGGTACTAGTTGCACTTAGTTATGCAGTAGGTATCAGTAACTAAATTGGACAATGTTCAAGGTATGCGCTAAATCTAAATGAATTTTGTCAAGAGGAGGCTGACCACAATATATAACACTCATCAGCCACATATTGTATTATTGAGACCACCAGAGGATTTATGTACTCGTGGGGAGTGTGGGGGGGAAGTTGTACTAGCAAACCGTGAGGCATTTATCTTATGTGTTGTCTGGATATCATATCACCTTCTAATGCTCTTTAGCATTGTAATACAAGAGAGAGCTCATTCATCTTCTGAGAGGGTACTTAGGGATGATGATGTCATTCATACTTCCTTGACTTTTATGTCTGACCTCCTGGCTCTGCCTTCTAACTTCCTAATCTCATGGTTACTTGCAAGAGAAAAAAAAAAAAAAAAACACTCTTCTATAGAGTCAAAATGCTGAGCACCAAACTCCACTTCCCTTTTTCACTTCTGAAAGGTCACAATCTGAAACTTCAAGTCAAACTGCAATATTTTGTGCTCAAACTTCTTGTTTTTCAATGGGTAAAACTTCACAAGTACTAATTAACGCTATGTGGTAGAACTACCTTTTAAACTTATACTTAGAATTTGGATTATATTTTATAAAGATGAAACATAGAGAACATTTGCTTCAACTGTAATGGCAAAAATAACGCTTTGGTAGAGAGTTAGTTAGAAGAATGTCAGAGTTCAAAAATGGCAGTCACCTTGCTTAGTCTACAAGTAGACTAAGTCTACTACTAAGTCTGCTAAGGTGCCAGTCCAGCACCTCCCATGTCTCCAAATCTGCATTGTAAATACTGCGTTATGCTATATTTTTCAGCAATTATATTTTTATAAAAGACTCATGAAAGCCATTCAAAATGGCTTTTTCAAAGTGGTAAATATCCTCCATTTACTCTGAAATTGAGGGAACTATGCCAACCTAATGAGGAATACAGAATAACAGAGCCATCTCACTAAAAAGATATTTGTGCTCACACAAAGATGAAAACTTCCCTAGCAGGCAAATGAATTGTTTCCATATATTATAACCGAATCATACAGAAAAAGTAAATACTATATAGATTCCGCAAAGATGAGGAGGCAAATGAAAGACAAGGCACTTCACATGCAGGGTGAAGAAAAAAAAAAGAAAAAAGAAAAAAAAAGAAAAGCATCTGCTTACTACTGCTGGTAGGATGGAACAGCACTTATCTCCTGCTAGTGAATTTCAATGGTAATTTCCAGAAAATAAGTCTACAGTGGAGCTAGTACCTTAGCCTTTCCAAGCCATTGTAGTCTCATCAGCCTCCACCCAAACTGAAAATCACAGCCTAACTCTACAGCACTAAAAACAGTCATGCATGACCTTACCACCTGCTCCACAATGAGCCAACCTTATAAATAAAATATAGAAAGCCTATATGAGGCAGCAAAAAGAACAAACACAGGAGTGCAAATGCGAGCAGGCATCTAGCCATAAATGCTGAGAATCGATGATTGAAACACCTCTTAACCACGAAGGTGATAAATGCATAGCTGTAGAGAAAACATATCCTATTCAAAAAATATCCATTGCAAATACCGCTGACAAGAAAAGGAAGAAAATAGTGATAGTCCTTAACTCTACCCTTCCATTTACCCCATTTTATCAATATTATCTTTCTGTTAATTTGGTGTACTTAGATACCAAAAAAAAAAAAAGGTATTTTTCTCCTTTATTAAATCTGCTTCTGCTTTCATTTCCATAAATGATGGACACATAACAATGGCAATAGAATTGGGAGTTGACGCAGATGTGTGCTTCTTCTAGATACACAGAAGCATGGAATAAACTGGCATTAATACAGTTGCACTGGAATAACCCTTTGAATAAACTGACATTTGAGGGGCTGGGTGCTCCCACCATATTATCATCTGCTGAAGAATTTGGCAGGTAATTTGAATGGTTCTGCTACTAAGACTCTGGAGTTCTCTGTTACTGCTAGGTCACCAAGCCAAAAGGAGAAGAGTGGGAATATGAAAGCCGATACAGAGAACTAAAATCATTACCTCTTTGGGGGAATTAAGCCAACAGTGATTTTGGGACTCACCTAATTTCCCCATACAACTGCACAGCTTTAATTATCCTGAATATTTGCTATACATCTTGTTGCACGACCTCTGCTTTACCTGGAAGGGTGAGTTAGAGCTACCTGCAGGACCTCTTCAGAGTCATTGAATTTTAACTCCTGAGGCCAATCTTTCATCCAAACCCACACTGCTGGGCTGGGAGCTATCACCGTATCACTGTATCACACTCCCACATCTACCACACTCTACAGCAGGTATCTGGTAGTTGTCAGTCATGTTTGGAACGGATCAGCACTTTGACTAAGAAATGGAGGGTAGGGTAATTCTCTGGCCAATTCCACAGCATTTCCCTCAGGTCATCTGGCAAGCTCACACTATGATGATCTAGGAGTAAATTTCCTCAGTTAAAAACCTACCAAGATCAGTAAATGAACACATTTCCAAGTGCCATGGTCTTCTCAGTAACGTAAACATGTAAATAATGTAAATATATAATATTTACATATATTTAATATAATATTTAATATAATATATAATGTAAACATGTAAAAATGTAAATATCTCAGTAATGTAAACACAAGCCATTCAGTAAATACTTTTCCTCAGGTACACAATACGTTATTTCGTACTAGGACCAATTTGCCAGATCTAGTGAATCATTATAACACAAAATAAATTCAATAACCTAAATCATGAACAGCTACGTCCATATAAATGCAACTGAATGGCTAAAAAAAACCCCTTTGTTTTACAGAAATCCTCCATCCCAGCAGTTTACAATGATGATAGTATTCCCATCTATATAGGCTACAACAAGATTATCCCTCATTTATGCCTGGATATATGAATAAGAAGATAACATTATATTGTTTTCTTCTGTCCGACCCCAAAGAGTGCCCACAACAGATGACCCAAAAGTACATTTCAGGCACTGAGTTGTCCTTTTATGCCACTTCCACCTCCAATCCCTGGGCCAAACATGTTAACAAACAGTGCAAAGCAATCTCAGAGAGCATCCTGGATACTTCTTAAAAATTTATCCCAAGCTATTTGTATCAGCACCCACAGCATTTTGAAGCAGATGTTCATTATTGAGTTTAATGAACTTTTAAGTTTGTCATTTTGTTTTGGCATAAATAAGATTTCCCAATAGCTCTTCCTCTGTGCATAGTAGTATTAACATTTCTGTTCTTAGAAACAGCTGTAGATAAGAGATAGAAAAAGAGAGTTATTATTCACCGCCTTCTCCTGACCATTCCATCCTCATTTATTTTTGGAAAGCTGTCAAAGCTCCCTTATAGAAGAAGAGGGTTTTGAATTATTTGAAGGGTCTAGACTTAAGTAAACTTGCTTAAAAAGAATTTGGTAAAATGAACAGAGACACTAAATCTTGAATCCTTTGTTCAAAAATACTGTACTAGTTGTTCTGGAAGTTTAATGGTGCAATGTAGATAAGCAATTAATGTAGTGGAGTGAAAAACATTTTACCTGGCAAACAAACAGGCTGGTATCTATTTTCTATCATTTGTATGCACAAAGAATTTCTAAACACAGGCCACATTTTATCCCTTTTAAATTGTTCATCCATTAGGTCAAAAACGTAATGTATTGGGTGGCATAATTCACCTGATTGCATTTAAATCTATAAAGATATATAATTATGTTTGGTATTGCAAGGCAAGACTGTCATTTGAATTAAATCAGCAGAGCCATCTAGCAATTAAAGTGTAAATTATATATTGTGTTTTGTCTGTTTCCTTTTCAGAGTTGTTTTATATTAATGTCTTTACCCAAATAAATATCTTTTAGAAGTATAGTAAATAGATCTTCTGTAAAACATGCTATGTTCACGTATATGCAATTTATTGAAGAATCTCTCCCCCTGTATTTTGAAAACCAACAACAAAAAATAAGCAACAAAAATGAGAGTATGTTATTAAGATCCATGAAACTGTCACTCTCTGTCACATAATGAAGATTTTCTGGATTGTACATTTCAGGTAGGAAGTGTTACTAGCTGGAAATTGAGAGTTCAGGTTACTTCTAATGGTAGGAGGAACACCGAAAAATAAGACACATTGAAATTCTGACTTACAGTGATACATTCCACTATGTTCTGTGGAGAGTGAGTGCATAAAAATGTTGAAATAGAGACTGAAATAACGTTGGTAGGTTTTAGTATTACAGTTAAAACACTGCTCAGTCATAACCCCTACAAATGACTACTTTCACTTACATTTTATCATTGCTATAATTAAAAGAAGTCTCTTGAAAGGGGCATTCTCATTACAACGAAGGACCACTTCAGACCCAATTGAAATGAAAAGACAGAGCATAGATTAGGTGTAGATACCAAGTGGTAATTTCTAGGGAAGCATAAAATGCCAAATGTGTAACAATTATATTTTATAACTATGTGTTCAAAGGACTTATAGTATTTTATTGCACAAAGAGGCATTAGCTCTGAAAGACTACTTCAATGAAGTGCCTTCCAGCATATGTAAAAAAGAAAAAAAAAAAAAGTCAACTTTCTTACCAGAAAGAAAAAAAAAGTATTTTGTTCCTGCTATTATTATTTTTAGTAAAAAAAAAAAAGGGCAGGTAAAAATATTCAAAGAAAGTATAAATGTTGAAAAAACATGTATTTAAGAAATCAAATTTGTCCAACATTTAGCAGAGATAACAATATCTTTCTCTGTAAAGTCCCATAATATAAAAACAGGTACTCCATTTTATGCAAATTGAGGCTCTTTTTTCAGTAATGAATTGTCACTGTATCAATATATTTCATGGATGTCTTTCAAAATTCTTGATTGATTTTTCAAAATACATGAAAATTGAAGCAGATTTTTGACCAACAGAAGCAGTTATTTTTCAAGCTAATTTAAAATGCCAAACCTGAATAAAAATTCAGTTTAATAAAATATTACTAAGACTTTTTTCCTATTCGTAAAAACAAAATAGATAGATTTTTTTATTTGTCAAAACTCACACTTGGATAAATGTAAGCATCTCTATTCTATGAAATGTTAGGACTTCAAGAGTCAAATTGCTACATCCAGATGAAATTATCCATATCCATTTATAAAAAAGATGTTTAAGTCATCTTACAGAACATAATTAAAGAGAGAAAAATCCACAATTTATTTAGCTTAGATCTTGCATTAATGAGGAAAAACATGTTACATATATGTGGCATTATTTACAAAATGCTTCTGTGTTTTGGTCACCTTTTCCTTTCAAAAGGCATATCATTTATCATCTATAGTCACAAAGATACTCAGAACATTCTTTAAAACAAATCTAAAATGCATTCTTGTGTTTATAGAAGTAGCATGAAATTGTAGGCTTAGAGGACATTTCAGTCCGGTTGAGTTATATCAACATAAGTTACATGATTGACTTTTACAAGAGAAAGAAAAGATTGTACTCAAACAACTGTTATTGCCTCAATGGAAAAAAAATCAATGAAAGTAAAATGAACAAGAGATTTTGTCTGAGTTGCAGTTAATACTACTGAAGAGCTATGGATATTAAAAGGTCAACAAATAAATTAGTCCAAGTGTTATGAAATGAATGATTTGCCTTATAATTGTATTGAGTGCAAATTGTTCACTGCCTATTAGAGCAGGTAATTTTTAACCATGGTGCCTCAATTACTGTTCCATAAGCAATAATATAGTTGTAAGAGCCACTGGTTCGATCGTGTGACCTATGAGATGCGCCAGGACAGCTGACTTTGCTATGATGGATCACTGAGCCTGATCTCCAAATGGTGCCAAACCTTCCCTTCCCGTGAGGAGATCTCATAAAAGAAACATTACTGCTTGATTCATTTTACCAAAATGTTTGAGTTTTCAAGTGTCAGCAGTTAAGTATAGATTGTGAAGCTCTCTATTTCTTAGAAGAATTACGACAACAGCATCCTATTGCTTCCAGCACTCGATGCTAAATGGCATCATGATGGTTAGGAGGACGCTTTCTCCGTTGCTCAGTCGCAGCACGTTGGGAAATACATAGCAATCATGTTTTACACCACCATGCAAACCTCTGCTCAACACCTAAAACTAGGTTAGAAATAGAAACTGTAGTTGAGATTATAGGCATTGCTTCACACACCTCTGCAATGCCCTGCATTCAAAGACTTCAAAGCACCACTTTAATGAGACAAATTAGGCTTCACAATATGTTTTCTAGGAAAATATTCTCTCTCTCATTTTCTTCAAAGCCTGCCTTAAGCTGTATCTATTTGGCTGAAGCCAAAATGGTCTATGGTTATAACCAAGGCAAGTTTCTAGGGAGAAAGGGTATATTTTATTAGATCATCAGATACAGCTGGGAAAAAAAAAAAAAAAAAAACAGTTATTTGATTCATAGGAAGCAAAGCCTGGTTGCCCAAAAGCTCACCTATGGGTTAGCTATACTATAATATAAACTATATTGGTTAGTCTCATAAAAGATATTACCACTCTGAACAGATCCTGAGAGCCTTAATCAGGAAAACTAAACCAAACCTCATATTTCTTTCAAGGTATGGAGCAACATACATTGCGCCTCATGACGGGGAGATAAAGCGGCCACATGTCCCCGCTGCTCCTACAGGCACCGCGTCTCGCCGTGACCAGCGACACGGGGCTCTCTGCACAGCCCAGGGGCCCCCTGCACCTCCGCACGCCCGCTCCGGGCCCACACATGTAACGAGTGGTAAATGGCAATCCTGAATTACCAAATAATCGGTGCAGGAGGAACTAAAACAATAAAAGCCTAATTAGCAAGCATGGTGCCATATACAACCAATTCCTGCTTATGTTGTCACTCTGCTATATTTATGATAAATCACTACATTCAAAGAGCCTTTTGGGAGGGTGATTTTCCATTTCATCTCTCCATTGAGGAAAAAAGTGCCATGTGACTGGAATCTGGAATCTCAGTTTTACCAGCATTCAGTCGAACTGAATATTATTTGGCACAATGCGGTGCACAACTGAGCCACTAAATGGCTGATTTACTAAATTATTATTAGATGAGCCCTTGCTGTTCCAAGTGAAAGTGCAGTCACTGTCTCTCTTCATGGTGTGTTCAAATTGTTCTGTGTTTAAATATTCAGCATGAGGCTAATGTGAACTGATGAACTGAGACTACAAACATTCACTTGCAATCCAGACTGAGAGACAGAGATGCAACATATCATGTGGCCTGCGGAGGTGAAAATGATTTATATTTAAGGATGCTGCTGCCTACTTCCGTCACTATAAGGTATTCTTAATTAGCTTCATGTTTGAGTAAGGAGTTTGGAAATGCAGCTATGAAACAACTCCAGAACCTTCACAGTTATGGAGGCTTCAGAAGCCCACTGAGGTGACACTTGAGCTGGATCTCTGCGTTAGTGACACGCATGAGCTGCCACCGCAGCTCCACACACTGCTGTCCTTAGTATTTGAGTTGCAGCCTAGGAACAACACCTGCAACCCTGACCTCAGTGCCAGAAATCCTAGAAAATGTAAAGGATTAACCCACCAATGCCCACGCTGCTCTGCTGTCTAGTTCTATGACTTTCCAGACTGGGGGAACAGACAGAAGAGGTGAAAAAAAAAAGAAATATAAAAGAAATAAAAAGTTTTTTTTTAAAAAAAAAAAAAAAAGAAAAAAAAAGAAACAATTTCTTTACTGCCACCTGCTGGAGTTGACAATAACCCTTTGTCACACTCCAAGAACAAACATCTTCACGTAGAGGACAGTTCCGGCGAGCATTTAAAACACTCTGATCCAAGACACTTACAGTAGATTAGAATTTTTTATTGGTGCTGTGTTGCCATAACAACATAAAGACAGCAGATGACTTAAGCTAAGCTTGCAAAGCAAAAGGCTGCTCATCTGGCAGTTAAAATGAATACAGTTCACTTCACAAGTTCCCCATATGGACCCTTAGTGTATGGTAATGAGGATACCATATGGTGGGAGAAAATGCACAGAGAACAATTGTGCTCCACGGGCTGAGTGAAGTGAGCAGGAAGTTACCAGGAAACACAGGAGAGAGATTTGTGTGTGTGCTCTCTAACTCAAGGGTTTCTTTCAGAGGGGGCTTCTCTCTCTTCTTAATCTTCTTCTTAATATATACATGCATAGAAATGACAAAGGAACATATTGTGAATTTTGCAACATCATTCATCATAAACTGTCAGCTGTGTTTGTAAATCAGCGTGGTAAGATCTTATAAATTTGTAAATCTTAAAAGGTAAAAGTGCTAAGTTTTTAGACAAAGTGCAGGAAAATTTAAGCACTTCTGACAAGTAGAAACATTAGTGGTAATCATTTTAAAAATACTTGCATCTTTCTGCCTGCATGTTTAGCTGTAAATAGTGCCGCAATGAATAAAAGCTTTAAAAAGAGGAGGGGAGGATGAAATAGAATAAATACTTTTTTTATATTTTATTTCCAAAAGGATAAAAAGTAATAGTTCATCAGAACCATATGCATGCAAGATTTTGACATAAATATACATATGCTATGCAGTACACTATACTAACCAGATCCTAAACCTGGTAAGACAGCTTGCTAAAGGCTGCAAAGTCAATTTTGTACTACACATGCTTCATAAAAGATGAATATAAATGCATTAGTTAGACACGGTGAGCTAAATTAGAAGGTCAGGCAGGGCTGGAAGGGCTGAAATATCACACAACCAATGACTGTAATTACTCTTTTTTTAAGTCTATTAAGTGGTGTTGTTCTATCAAGGCTCAGGGGTATAGGACATGAAGTACAAGATAAAGTAATGTGTATTTATTACTCCCATGGGATCAATTTACTAGATATTTTCAGCTCCACAGAGCAAAATACACAAATGCAGCCTTTGTTACTTTCTTCAAACTGTGGCTTATTTCTTCAAAAGCTTTGCTCCTTGAAGGCACTGTGTTTACCTGCTCGGTGTTTTCATGCTATCATCAGCCCATTGTTGTTTTTAAAAATTATAATAATATAGGATATGAGAATACAGGGATTACTCTTACAGGATGCTCAAACAAGTGGTTTGGGCTGCTCAGATGGAATGTGCCAGCTCGAAAACCCAACCCCGGGCAAGATTTTCACCCGACGGCAAAGCAGAAATCGGTAACAGTGAAAGGCGCAGATCTCCTTGTCATCATGTTAGCCCTGATCTATTAAAAGTTTTGTCATAGATTCTAAATTACACCATCTGCTCTAATCATTTGCTGAGTAAATGCTGACCCACTTATAAAGAAAGCTCACTGAAATGTGTACGTAGGCTGTCGACCTTCAGAAAAGAGGAGGCTCCTTGCCAGCCGTTTGTGTATGACTGCCCTTCAGCTGGCAATGCGGCTCTGCTTCCCAGCTCGCTGCTATTGCAGACTCTTTGCATGTTCCCAGACCTTCCCTCTGTCCCTCTCACACACAGACGCCCCATCAGGGTGAAATTTTCAGAGTAGCCTCAGGCATTTTGGTTGTCTATTTCTCAGTAGCTTTGACACTCTCCCCCAAATATTTTCTATAAGCTTTCCTTGCAAGCAACAAAGCACACACACACAAAGACTCACAAAAAATAAAATAAAATAAAAAATAAAACCCAAGTTACTCAATCAAACTAAATGCCCCAATTGTTAAGAAAACCCCAGCATTAAGGTTTTAACACCAACCTTAACACTGCTGTCATGTTCCTGCCAATTTTAGACTGCTGTGCAAAGCCGCTGCGCGTTACCTCACGCGCTCCGTGCCGTACAGATGAACTCCATCAGCTCCTGCTCACATCTGCGCTCCCCCTTCCCACCCGCATCTAGTACAGAGAGGCCCTTGCTCCACTGGGTGGGAAAAACAAAGATGTGTTTCCTTAGCTCAAGTTGACTAAGTTAGGTTAAGACAGCATGAAAACAAAGTATCTTGGGTTAGCAGATGGAGATCTGTTCCAGAATGTCCAAAGGCTGAAGCTGCAAACCTGAGTTGCCTTGTCCCTATTGCTGTTTTAACCCCAGCTAGAGAGCCTGGGCCAACCCACCCACGTTTAGAGACAACCTTTATTTGCAATATAAACATTTCCCATGTCAAAATGCATAAAGGGCAAATCTATAGGATTTCATATGGGAAAAGACAACTGCTTTTGCCAGCCACGGGTTCCTAAAACCCACCTGTCTTCTATTAGTGTCCTAATGAGGAGTTAGGGTATGTCTTGGGGACTAATGACTCACCTGAGCCAGGGAAGGTAGAGCCTGGCTTCCATGTGCTGTCCCCTCAGCAGGGAGGCTCCCATGTGCTAGGGAGAGCGGCTCTACTTCCATCTACATGGGGTGAAACCAGAAGGAAAAATCCCTTTCATGGGGATTTGAGGGGTCCCTCCCTAGACGGAGCATTTAAGCAGCAGACTGGGAGGAAGAGGACTTCAGATCACAGAGGGGGTTGATGCAATGACTTGCTTCTCAAGTACAGAGTGAACAATCATGCTCTTAATTTAAATACAAGTGATGAGTTGTAAGAGTGGTGAAAATGGCAAATAAATTCTAGGAAATTGCATATAAAGAGGAATTGTTGTTATTAAATCATTTAGGGTGGATGTGTTTCAAATCTAGCTCACAGTTGAAGCTGTTTTACAGCTATAGCTGTGGAGTTTTAACAAAACTGCAGAATTGCAACGTATCTGCCAGGGATTTATTTTAAGGATTGTAGGATGGTTATATAAATGAATCTCAATAAATTCAACATGTTGTTGTGATCTCAACTTTTTTAGTGATTTGCAGTTCTGTATGCAAGAACCAACGGCACGTGTGTATGTGTGCACATATGTGCACACATAACGCAGAGGAAAAGTGTACAGGCACATGCATACTCAATTCCCTGCTCCGCAGACAGACTTTCTGCAGGACATTGATACAATTTCTTAAAATTAGCATTATGGTATTTCTTTCCACTTCTCTCCAGAGATCTTCTGTTTCCTAAGATCTGCCTCCTTTTCGTAGAAGAAAGAAACGACTCGTACTGCCCAAAACCCTCTTGCCACATGACCTCACTCCAAGCGCTGGGTGATGATCCCACCATCCCTGCACTGCCTGTCACTCCTCCTGGTGTCTGCGTGAGGGTGTATTTGTGTTTGTGGAATGCACATCTGCTAGTGGCAACTCTAAATTGGCTGCTTTCCCTGATCTGCCCTGTACATGAGCAGAATAGAAATCTAGTCCATAGCTGGTTCTGCAGACCCACGGCCAACATCAGCTCTCACTCCTTTTCCTCTCAAAATGGTATCTGATATTTCTACTTTAAAAACATATTTACTTTTCACTTGTCGGTCTAACTTCCCAAAGACCATAGTTCCCAGGTGCTCCCATCCCACTCTTCTTCATATGGGAAGGAATTTCCCATTGGAATTCTGCCACTAATGCAGGAGAGAAAGAAAAATTCTCAAAATTTGGCTTTATTGTTTGCATATTTCCAACAGATGCCTGAAGCATTAAAAAAACAAAACAAACAAACAAAAAAGCCCAAGCAAGGGCAATGAGCACTTCTGAAAATGCTGCTTCTAAGGCAGTGGAGATCAAACTTATTCTCAAATAGTCTCCATGGTTTTTGAGATGCCTACTGACACCGATACGGCTGTTAACTCCCCGCTCCAGAGCCCTGGCGAGTAAAGCATGTGCTCTCAGTCACCTGATGGCCTCAACGGTTCTCCTTGACTGCAGGGATGAGCCACAGAGCAGAATCTGCTTGATGGTCCATGGGAAGGACTGCATGTCCTAATGAACTCGAGTATTTAAACCATTTTATTTCTTAGAAGATCACTAATTCATCAGTAACATTTCTATAGCATAATGGCCAAAAACCCTAGCAGCAATTTCAGAAATATATTTTAGACATGTATTTTCCTTTGCTTATTTAATAAGTACAATGTTTTTACTGAACAGAAATGGATGATGCACTGGGAGGACAATGGGGACGATAAAGCAACACATCCTGAAGCTCTGCACACTGCTCTCTGTGCCACCGTCTCTCGAACATTTGCCCTCTCTGCCCGTGGTTCCACTGTGGAGGCCATATGGCTTCCAACTCTCATTTAAGTAGCCACTGAGAATTGCCTATAGTGGAATAGTGCCAAAGCCCTTTCTGGTTTAATGACATGGGAAGAGCGCTGTGCAGCGCTCACCCAGCGCAGGGACTCGCTGCGTCCTTGATAATGATTCTGGAGCCAGCAAGTGATGCTGGGAATTGAACCATCAGTGCCTCAAATGCAGAAGTCGACATGTGCCAACCCCTGCTGCACTCAGTCTCTGTGCATGGCATATTAATTAGTCTTGAACTTGAGGTCCAACCTTCAAGCTTGCACATAAGGAACCACCCTCTGCCTCTAAAACAGGTCCTCTTCGTCCTCTATCCCTCTAGTCTTACACAGAGGTGCTTCTCTCTCCCCTTAATTTGTATAGTCTTTTAAATAGGAATTTCTTATTTTTGGATAGCACATTTACACTGGTCAAGCTCATAAGTCTGCATGCATAAAAATAATTTTCCTTTATTTAAAGACCTGAAAATGCATCTTGAAAATGTACTCAGACACATTAGGGTAAACAAGAGAACAGATCACTTTGTACCGACCCTTTTTCTGATACCCTCTCCATAAAAACCTGCTACATGTTGGAGAGAGAGAATGCTGCTGTATTGTTCTCTAAGAAACGACTTCTCTTCGTGTACATCCTTGGCTGCAGTGGCACAATACAGACAAAAAAATCCCCTACAGAAGGACACTTTCTTTCTTTGGAAAAGGCTGCACCACTAGAGAGAAATTTGATAAGCTATGAAAGCTGTGTTACAAACTCCTACTGCAAACCTGTCCAAAAGTCAGAGAAAGGGACAGCTTGTAGAGCATGAACAGAGCCAAAGTAAAATGTAACCCTCCAGGACAGCATGTTTCTCTGGAGGAAAGAAAGAAGGACAACACATCATCAACCCCAAATCCACAGCCAAAAGCCTTCCTAAGCAAAGATAACAGATATAACAAACCTGCTAAAAATCACATACTGAATTTCATTTTTGTCAAGAAACAAAACAAAATAAGCTATGATGTTCATGTACTCGTCTCACCTTTGAAACATTTCAGAAACATTAACAAATCAATGTCAACAACAATCCCCAGTGAACTCCCACAGCTCAGGAAACTATGAAGGAAAGGTCATGAGATTTATCCCACTCATAAAGGCCGCGGTGGATGTGGATGTTCTAGGTACCTGGCCCAAGGTGCCAGCAAAAGCCAGTTTGCTTCATGTGTCAGCTCTGCAAATTCACATTGCACGCTGCTCACGCTGCTAATACTTGCACTAGGCAAATGCAAATAGCCATGTACCTTTGCATAAGCTGATGGGGATGTTCTTCGACTGCACGCTCCTACCCTACTTGTCTGCTCATTTCGGTCACCTGCAGCCACGATAACAGAGCGCAAAGGAGGTATCGTAGCAGCTGGTCACATACAGAGACCCCAGCCCACACAAGCTCTCGCTCAGTACTGCTGCCTCTGCTGTAATGATCAGCACTTTTAAAAAATTCACCATCCTTTTTTCCAGCATGTCGTGAAACTCTCTGCAAAGTCTTGCCAGAGCTAAAGCTTGTGGAACCAGATGTGGCAAAACAGCAAGAGCAGCTGTGAGGGCAGACCCAAGCAGGGTGCTCACAACACCAGACAGAAGTAGCCAGACACATGGTGAACTACTCTGATTCTTTCCAGCCTTTACATAACACGAATCAACAGAAATTTTCCTACTAATTTTGATGGGAATGAACATCAAATCACTTCATTATATTCATACCAGTCATACATTGCTCTAATTGTTTCAGAGATCCTGAAATAAAACAGCATCTTATTACTATTTTAAACCAGCCCACGATGCAGCAGTAGTAGACACATATTCACCAGAGACCTGGATAACTTGCTTTTATCAATGGGGAAGTTGTCAAAATTACAATCACAACTATACTTATACCAAAACAGAGAAACATCATTCTTCTATGAATAAGCTACTCAAGTACCAAAATGCTAGCCAAAAATGTGTTTTTGTGTAAAGTATTTCTGAACACCAAGACTGGTTTGCTTTTAGGAGAGGTAGGAGCAGTTGAGTCACCTGCGAAGTCTCATGAAGTATACAATGAAAGTTGCTCCTTTAGGCTTTCTTGGCCAACAGCTGGTTTCAGCTGATTCGAGCTGGGTGCCAAACCCAGCCCATTACATTTACAAAGCGACTCACATTGTCAGGTTAAAATTCGAAAGGATTTACTTTCAGACAGAAACATGCAGTAGCCAGCTTTGCCATATTTAATAAAACAATAAACTTTGTGCTGACCTTTGGCAAGCGTTCGGGGTCACCAGGGTGCCGGGGGATAACCTTCTGTAACCTTTGGAAACCATAGTCAATGGTGGGTTCGTTCAGAGCTGAAACAACAAACAACATGATGATGTGACAAACGCATAGCAAGCAGCTCGGTTCACAATTGGCAACGCGCTGCAAGACCTGGGAAGGATCACATCAAAATCTGCTTTAACTGAAGCTGACTGTGAAGCCGTGGTTCAAACACTGTTTGAGGTTAGTTCCGAGGCTTTGGTTCAAACAGCAACACAAACCTCCCCACTCAAGCGCCTATGACCGCGGCTCTGAAAAATTTGGTGACTTTGCATGCATCTTCCAAACAGGAAGCGATCATTATCTCCGAGAGCCGTGATGAAATTCATTTGATAAATGCTTTGCACCCTGTGTTTCATGTGGATTTTTTTCCTGTTTTCATGTTACAAGGAAGGTTCTTTGTGATTGGAAAACAAAAGAACTAACCATTAGGGAGTCTCTCTTGTTCCAGATTCTATTATACACTTAATATGCTCCATGTGCAATGATCACATATAATTTTGTTGTGAACTACACACATTTGTCTTGGCAGAGGCTTTATTCTTTATTCATCAAAATGCAGTAAATGACATCGTTCCTACTGACTGCAGCAGCCCAGCTCAGGCCTCAAACAGCACTAAGCAAACTAATCCACAAGACTTAATAAATTTTAAAATAATTCATCCCTGTTTTTAGTTTGTCTTTCTCCAGTGCTTGTCAAGGAAAATGGAGGAGAGAAATGAGGGAAGTGGAATACTTTAATCTTCATGAAAATGCTGCTCTGCCTGCACTTAATCGAAGCGCTGATTGTGCCCAGCCTTTAAGCACATGCTTATCTGTAAGCACATACTTAAACCCATTTGCTTTCAGCAAAGCAAATTTGAGCATATTATGTTTTTTATATGATTGCCTATAATTACAGGGGACTGCATTGAATGACCTTCTAGTTATATTTCCAATCATATGATCACTTTAGAACTCAGATGTTAGTGAGACTTCAAAGTGTGCTTAAAATTTCCTAAGTGCCTTGGTGAACTGGAACAAGAGTCAAGTGTTCTCAAGCATCTCTGAACAACAGTGTATCTTGACTCTCTCATGCCAGCAGAGACAATGAAATTTTTCACATCAATTTGCAATTTTTTTGAGTCAAACTATTTTTTTTTACATGAAACTTCCTATTTTTGGCCTTTTTGGTGGGAAGAAAACCTTTGTGTTTTCATTTTTGTGTCATTTCAAAGTTTCCTCTAAATATATTTTGTCCTAGCTTATTAATCAAAAAGGAATACCCTGTGCAAGGTTTGCTTATTAAATTCTGAGTATATTTTTACATATAAATTACATTATTTTTGAAACCTAATTCTACAATGAATGGAGCTTCTGGCAACCAAAGGTTTAGTGTTTTACATCCTAATGGACACTCAATACATCCTGATGGCCAGCAATGCCAGTGAAAAACAAAGCAGAAGGAAGGTCATGTACAGGAAGCAACTTCCAAACTGCAGCTCACGAAAACTAGGGGCTGCACACAGGCCACACACAATCTCAACCCTTCTCTACTTTCTAAAGGGAATCGTCTGAGCGTATCTTGAAATGACTGTTAAAGCATCATGGTAACATCAGGCAAGAAGTCTTCCAGGAAGTTCTATTCCCTGAAGTTTTTAATTTCCCCAAAGATCTAGGGATTCCTCCAGTCTCTTCATTTTTTTTTCATTTATTTTCTTTTATCAGCAATATCTGTATTTGACATTTTATTTATATTCAGGTCATCATACAGAAGGAATGAGAATACTGCTATTCCTCTGCTCGAGACTTTCTTTTTAGATGGCTGGACCTTTTTTCAGGTTTTTCCTTTCAACTGGCCACACACTGGTCACTTCGTTACGTAGTTTTAAAGAAAATATCACATTACCTTTGTTTGTAAACCCCCAATTGCATTACCTTTGAATTTCTGTACATGTCTTCCTATTGTGGATCCATCTAGTTTAGGCTGGGTTTTTTTTCAAATTTTGCAGTAAATTAATGCTATTTGTATTTATTATCAAAAATAGCTGTACTCTGAGAAAATAGAAATCCCCAAAGTTCTAATTTACATTTCTTCTGCAAATATGTTAGAAGATTTTAGTGTGGTTCTGTCAAATGTATTTCTTCTCTAATTCAGTCTAGTTTATGGCCATTTTCTCCTCACATCCTTTGGGAAAGTAGTTACTAAATTCTGCAATATTATAAATGGAGGCCAGTTTTGAAATCTCCCCCAGAGATAGCAGTCATTTTCTCATATCTTCCCACACATCCAACACATTTAAAGTCCACAGAGTATTTCCTGTGAGTATCTTCTGAACTAAATGACCAAAAAAAATGTTAATTTTATGGTCCAATCTCACAAGGCATCAAGCATCCTCTGAGAGATACTTAAAACTTTCTGCTCCAGATAGCTTCAGCTTTACTTTAGCAAAGGGAAAAGGCTGCACAGAGCAATTTGCAGGATTGGGTCCTAAACAGTAGTTTCCAAATATCACTTTTTGGTTTATAAACATACCAAACTTGCAATCTTAAGTAAAATGAGCAATGAAATCTTTAGCTGCCTGAACATTTAACCACAAACTGGACTGTGTCCGCCCTTCCGCCCTCATTGCATTTATAATCCAAGTCCAAAGTAATTTGTCATATGTCTAAGAAAAAGCCTCATTTAAATATTTAACCTCAACATCAGAATTAAGGCCAAGCCAGTTCCTGTGTCCATTGCTAGGCAAATTCAAAAAATAATATTAAACACAAAAAAGTTCAGATTTTGATCTCATTACATTGGAGAAATGTTGCTGTGCTGTCCACTGCTCAGGGCAGGTAACCTGGAGTGTCATAGAGCGATTCATGGAGGGCTTTGCCTCTGCCTCGAGGCTGCATGAAATCTCTATCCCAAGTCCATTCCCAGTGACATGTTTCCCAGTGCTCTAATTTAAAGATATTTTCCCCCATGATTGAAAAAAAAAGAATCAATAAGAAATGCAAACTCTCTATTTGTGTTCTTGACATCCGTACATTAAAAACAAGCTTACACATACTGTACTTAAAATGCATTCCCATTACCCTAAATTTTAAAAGTATTATTGAAAGTACTACTAACTTAAAAAAAAAATGTATTAAATTCAAATATGTCCCAAGGCTAATGGAAGCAATTTGTATACCAACCCAAACTGACTGGCCCACTTTTCAAAATACAGGTATGATAATCTTGTGGTTTTAAAAGGACATTTAAATTGAAAGACTGTGAATTTAGTACATAATTATACCAATAGAACCCTTTAACTTGTCAACTTGTAAATCTAAAAGGCTATCAATCATTTCTAAAGAGGAAATAAACCTTAAAATTCTTTGATTGACAGTGCTTACTTTTTATGTGAAAAAAAAAGGAGTAAAGTGGCCAGAAATCCATTTACAAAAGTACATTGTTTTACATAGGTGAGTAAAAAGCCAATAATTACACTTCCAAAAGACATATAAATCAAAGTAAGTACTTTTCCCTCACTTACATATTTTAAGTTGCAGTAAACTTCAGGTAACTTTTATTAAAATACTTTTCCAAATGCAAAGCTTATTGAAGCCATTAATAGAGTAGCATTTTCATTTAAGCTAATATAATCATTTTTGCAAATACAAGATTTAAGCCATTTTTCTCCTTCCAAACAATAAACTTTCAGCCTGTCTCTTGTGTGAATTAACTAAAATTACACCCAGGTGTACAAAATCTATCTATCTATAGCAGTGTATGAGTTAAGGCACAATATTTATTATTCTTACCATTTTATGAATTACTTCTTAAACCCTTGAGGAAGAACTTTCTTTCAAATTAGACTCTAGCAGAACAAGCCACGAAGCTCTTTCTGTAGCAAGTATAAAGCCGTAACTCATAAAATCTAAGGCTTTTAATCAAGAAAACACACAATGTCTATGGAATAGAATGCGTGCGTTATATTCATCTTTTCAAAGCCCAACTTATTTTTCAACAGAAATGTTGCTTATACCTCTGAGAAAAATGTTTCTACCACAGCTATAATTTCAAATCATGCGCTGATAATTATAATAACTACATGTAGATAATCCACCATCTTAAAAAGTCTCATTCTCTTTTTTTTATAACTAGTCAGTAGAGGGATTTTTTTTTTAATATTTCACATAATGAATTCCTACTGTGTCAATAAAGCTTTGGTCGTTAATTGAATGACTGTCTGATATATCTGAGAGAGGAATTTGTTTCTCTGGCCACGCTGCCAACTTACAGCAGAATGATCGACACTTAATATCAGCAATTAAAAGGACCTGTTCAAATATCATATGGAATTCGTAGCTCGGGGTAGTGTAGAAGAACTCTTCACCGAGGAAAACTCATTCAGCAAATGCAGAGAGTAATTGAATTAGACACATTTTAACATTATTATTCAAAGAAAAATAAACACACACTACATAGAAGCATTATGGAAATATTTCAGAACGTAAAACATATCCAGTTAATTTGTTTCCCATGCATTCATGGTTTCATTTATTCTTTCTATTTTTCAGCCTTTGTTTCTTTTTCATTCCGCTTGACCCAAAACCAATGAGAAAGCAGCACTTAGACCTATGAACTCCCCATTTTCTTCTCCAGTGGATGCAGCCAGCAGCAAGGCTACAAGCAGAGCGAAGGAGCGTTAGGGGCTCAAATAACATAAGAAAAAAAGGATAATGCAAAACACTGGAGGTTACAAACAAATTGGCCGAAGGTCCAGAGGTCTGACAGTCCCCACCCCAGAAGAGAAATCTGCCCTTCGTTGTTTTAAGTGAGACTTATAGGGAAATGCTGCACATGGGAATTCATGTCCCACAGTGCTTGTTCCTGTGGTACACCAAAGATCGTAGGTTTTCTTGGGAACACAGAGTGGGTGGGAGTTCTGTCTCCAGAACAGAAATAGACACCTAGCAAATTTTCAAGTCTTGATCTCTAAGGTCGAAGAGGTGAAGAAAGGGATCTCTGTTTTTTTCAGTGGCAATCTTTTGAGCTTTTTTCATGGCTCATGAGAGGATTTCACCAAAACCTAAATAGTAATCGACTCTGTTTCCATAAGGAGAACTCAGAATCACACACAAGGTTGCACGCCTCAACACCTCATACCCACAGAAGAGCATGAAGAATTCCTTACAAAAGTCCTTCTGCACATTGACAGCGATGATGATCAAGAACACATTTAAGGTGTCTCTCTGTGCCCAGTGACCAAACAAGGCCCTTGCCAGAACATCTGAAGACTCCGAGAATTCATATTTTAAATGAAACCAAGGACAGCTAGGAAGCAGCAGACTCTTCAATAGGAGTCTTGCAATCTTAACAATTTCACAGTAAGTTTAGAGCTAAAGGTTTCTTTTCTCCTTAACATCTGGCCTCACTTCCAACATCTCAGATGCACACCTCTAGAATTAATTCTCTTTCTTTTGGATCTGCATGCATAGCTGTACGTCAGATACACGCACCTACCTCCACAGCACTGAGAAACAGCCAGGTGGGGTGCACCAAGTGAGAGCAGCTCTGTGAAAGGCTCTGGCTTCCGACTCCTTGCTCTGAGCAAGCGTGGAGTCTACCAGGAGATGCAAAGCAGGACCCCCTGCTCCTTGTAGAGGTGAGATCCCACCAAGGCGCTGCTCCAGGGTGGCTGCCCGCCCCGAGAGCCTGTGGCTTCTGGCTCCAGGTTCTTGCAGATTTCTGCTAGGACCCCGTGACTCTCACAGAGATAAAACCTTGACTCTGAGACATAGCTGCTTGGGACAGGACACAACAGGCCATATTAACAGCAAGCTCTAGGTGCCCTATTGCCTCGTTATGGCCCTGCAGAGTAGCAATGCTCACAGCTGATGACATTACAAAGCAACCTCTTGACGGGCATTGTGGCGTGCAAACCCTGCCCCAGAGCTATTGTGAGTAGTGGGTTCTTGAGGCTTCCTCTACAAAGAGCACAGTGAAAAACAACCACTTCAAAACCATGTCATCAAAAGAAAAAAAAAAAGTTTGTTTTGCAACTGAAAAAAAGTCTGTTTTGCAAATCTCCCTGCAAAAGAACTATCCCTTTGCTAATTAAAGATTGTTAAATGAAAATATGCAAGCATTTCAGCTATTTGCTGTTGTTGTTGTGAATCTGGCTTGCTTTTTATAAAGTTTCTTTTCCACTGACTTTCCCTGGAGTGTTTATTCCCACAAGCAATGGAAAATGGAAGTGGGTGGGACAGCAAGAGCCTGTACGGAAAGGTTGGAGCTTGGAAGGCTGTGCCAGTGCTAACTCAGATTTTCCTTGTCTTCATGCCCTCAGTGCTCCCTCACCTAAACATATTCTTGTGCACTTAATTTCCACTTTTTAAATCATAGTGTGACATGATGTAATTTTCTTAATTGGAAATTGAAAGAGATAGAGATAGTCAAAATGTAATTCTCGTATTTTATTGCAGTGCAACGTCCAAACAAATACCACGTGTACGTGCCAAGCAATAAACAAATTGCAGAGCTGAGTTAAATGATAAATCTCACACCTGGATCTCTGAGCTTCCCTAGTGACTGCTCTTTACTTAAACGACAAATGCAACAGTCTAGCATTTGAGGCAGCTCCACCGTGTTCATCAGTGTTATTACAAACAATGCGATATTTGCCTCCTGATAACAATTTTCCTCCAGCAACTAAGGACCAGAGGAGACATTCCCTTCCCTCCTAGCCCAGTCTCTGCAGCCAGGGGGGTTCTCAAGATACATGGCTTCAGCCCAGACTTTTTTAGGAAAGTTAAGGAATGAAATTACTGTATCTGTCTAGTGAGGATCATGTGTTGCTTTCTCAAAGTACATTAACTCTGAATGTTCACTCTTAGCAATCTGGCTTGAAAAAAAAAAAACAAAACAAAAGGTGAACAATTTCTGAGCTTTATCATTCCTTCTCTTGCCCTGATTGCATTGATCTCTTGTGTAATGGGAAAGATTTGGCCTTAACGGATTCTGAAGTAGAGTCCAGTTTCAAGCTTCTGAAATGTAAACATACCAATTCCAGAACAGGCTGGTGGAACTCACTGGGGATATCAATACAGAAGGCCAGAAGCAAATTAATGTGTTGGTTACTTTGTCTAGTCATCTGGGTTCATTGATGCATCTTTGGCAGTCATGATGAAAGAGGAAAAAAACCAGCATTTACACATGAATATTTTCCTGTTTGTCAGGCACTCTCAATGGACTACCCCTTTGCTCACATACAAGCACAAGAATACAAAGCCAAGGTTTGAAAGATTGGGCACCTAGACTTAGCCATAAAGTCTATTTTTAGGTCTACTTAGAAATATTGAAAAAAATAAGGACACTGTATTTTTAAACTCTTGGCTCAGAAACAGATGCAAAGATGTACTATATAGGCTGCAGAAAATGCTAAAATGTCATTTCATCTAACTCCTTCCTTCATTTTCTAATATACTCTTTTTTCAACATTTTCCTTTTCATGGACTCCTCAAATTCTACACTGTAGATGCAGATGCTTTTAAAATTTCACATAGAGAGAATTTTTTACAACATATATGAAGTTTTTTTTTTTGCCAGCCTTCACAGACTACTTCAAAGTATACAGCATTGAAACCCATTGTTGTAATATGCTGGTATGTAAAAGTATTTTCCTGTTAATATTCCCTTTCTCTCTTTTAACCCTGTTATTTCTGATCTTCTGTGCAAACTATGAAAGAAAAAAAAAAGGGGGGGAGGATGCGTGAATAGAAAATATAGTTCCTTGTCTGAATGCCAAAGCCATCCCCGTTAGAAAGCATCTTAGCTTAAATTTGTCTGTTTCTTAAATTGTATAATTCTGTTGTACAGAGGTCAGAGCAAAAACAAATCTTTAAAGGAGGACATTGGAAAACCACAAACTATTACCTCCAAAATCTCTGCAAATGAGATTCAAGAAGAAAAGTTAGACCTGAATCATAAAAACAAAATGAATTGTTCCTTGCTGTAATGAGCATTATAGGTGTGATGTTCTTGGAAGACACTGACCTCCTGTGAAGCTTAATTTAGGTCTTTAACCTTCTCTATATCTAAGATTAAATCCCTTGAGAAAACTGTAGTTTCCAAACATCTTTATTTCTAAACACTAGTTTTGATTTGTCAGCATGAAATAGTCAGAGGGCTACTCACTCAAAAGCAAAAGGATCTTTTTGTCTGTATCCTGCATGATGCAGCAAATTACTTAAACTGCAAGCAGACGGGTCTGCTGTTGGTTAGTTTCTAATATTTAAACAGAAATGTGTAATTTGAGAGTGCTCAGCAGCATTTCTATCATCTACTTCTATAGTTGTTCAGATTTTTTTTGCCAAAAGAGTTGACAATAACTGTTATCAAGGGTATAAAAAAATCATACCAGCCTGCCTGATAAACATGTTTCCTTGCCCTCACACCCCAGTGAGCACTGTGACACTATACTTTTATCATCTAGTGTGTGCTCAGAATGAGCTTAGAACAGCAATTGCCAGGAATAGGCAGGCGATAAACTGCATTGATTTAACACATCTTGTTTTCAATCATGCTCGGATTTTCTGAGCACGCATTTTTCCTGTACTCCAGCTTGTAGCTTTTATCTGACGAGCTGATCCCTTTTCACTGGAAAATGAAAAGGTCGCACAATAAGACACGGTTTACTGGAACTTGAGCACGCACCAGGGAAAGTATTTTAGATAAATACTGTCAGACATAGTGGAGCTGAATTTCAACAACACAATTGCTAAACAACAATACTTATTACTCTCTAGAACAAGCCTACAAGCAACTTATGGCTCACGGCAGGGGAGATCTCAGAGTTAGGCTCCATAGTTAAGGAAACCTTATTCAAACCCGTTCAAAGACGCAGTATTGCTGTCGCCCGGCATGCACAGACTAGCCATACTCAGGAGCAGATTAAATGCTTCTTCAATTGCTTTCCAAGGTAATTTGGAAATGACAACAAACCTTATCAATGCCACCCTCCCCTTTTTTTTTGGTAAGGAAGTGATTGACTCTGTGCCTGACTTAATTTAATCAAACAGGGTGCTGGGTGGTGGTCAAAGGAAAATTAACCATATGTGAAAGTAATTTAACTGAAACTAATTAATTAACCAAGGCGGGTTACTGAGGAGGTCAGTAAACAAATAAGGAGTAGATGGCACAACTCATCTACCAACAGCCAAGGTAGAGTGGGCTCATAACTGTAATTTTAATTTATTTTTTCCCTCCCTCTGAAGTGGCTGCAATGATCCTGACAAGTGCAGCACTAGAAGCACTTTGCCTGAAAGTGTTTATTAGTCATTTAGTCCTAGTATAGAGTGATCTTTAATTTATTTTGTCCCAAATCCTTATTTTGTCCTAACAGATCTGCTGTTTTAATTATTCTGGAACTCCATAGATTTGTACTACCAGCTTAGTGTATACTTTGGATATCCATGTCAGATAGCAAAGCCTCAGCCTTCACTCAGATACATCCATCTCTCTTCCCAGATGTTCTGCTAATAATGCAAGTGTGACAGAGAGACTATGGTAAGTATTATTTAAATTATGTTTTGAATTATAATCTTAAATAGGCAAGTTACAAGCAAAGCAAGAGACCTCCCAAAAAGCATAAAGTAAAATGCAAAAGCACAAATGAAAATGCAACTCTGCGTGCCTCGACCCTTTAAAATCTGCCCCGTGAGGCTGTCTGCAGAGGAACTCATACGAGCATTGATTTCGCCTTCTCACCTGACAAGTTTTTTTGCTGGACAAATAAGCTGCAAATCTGCGCTGCATTTTGGAGTTATCTGGTGCAACGCAGGCAGAATGCTGATACATCTCCTTCATTAAGTGCTCGTAATCCCAGAAATGAAAGCAACTCATTTCTTCCCAGGGTGCCTGTTAACTGAGAACTCATCTTAATTGAATGCACGGAGCAGTTAAGCATCTTCAGGCTCGCAAGCCGTGAGAGCCCCGTTCGTGCGGCAGCGTGGCTGGCAGCTCTGCTCCCCGCACGGGGCTCGGGATGCGGGATGCGGGATGCAGCGGCGGATGGAGCTGCGGGAAGCCCCTCAGCCAGCTCGTGCTCCTGGTCAAACAAGTGCCCTAGGGCCCAGCAGGCTCCTGCAAACCTGGCAGCGCTGGAGATCACCTTGCAAGTCAATTATAGGCAAATCAAATCCTCCTGCTCTGCCTTCAAGTACTAGTTAGGTACCTCCAAACCTGCCTATGGAGAGAGCAAAGACCTCCTGGTATCTGGAGCCTTAAGGGCGCAAGAGGAAAGGAATAAAAATAACTGCCTATTTCACCCCCTTTACATCTTGTCTCTCTCCTGCCAGCTCAGTTTAGCATTTGGAGCGCCCTTGTGAATGAACCAGTGAAGAGAATGGAAATTAAAATAGCCCAAGTGCAACTATTTGCCTATAAACCTGATGCTTCCAAAACTGTGGATGAGTCCAGTTAAGGGACCAAACAGAAACCCAGCATCCAGTTATGAAGCATTTCTGCTGTTTCATTTACTCTGGGAATGGTACTGACCTCTGATTCTCTGCTGGACACTTCTGAAGTTGGGATATGCCACAAAACAACCTTGTTGGCCACAGGCCACCAAGAGGTGACAACCGCATCCATCCATCCCTCCACACTCAGCTGTCAACTGCCTGACACTGTTCGGACAAGGCTGATTTTTTTTTTTTTTTTTTACTCAAATGGGGCTCACCAAGATTAGTCATTTTCCTTTTACAAGGATTTTAAAAAGTTATTTTAGATGATACTGCATTCCTTTTTCTTGATACAGAAATATTCCACTTCCCCACTTCAAGGCAGAGATAGAATAAACAGATTAAAGAGGGCAAGATAACAGTAGAAGATATAAGATGCCATGGATAACTCGAAATGGTCACACAAGTGATGCAGTCATATATTTGAGCCCATGTCCTACTTCTGTATGTAATATTGGCAGCTTATAGGAATATTCATATCCAAATTCTGATGTTATCATTAAATTACCCTCAGACTAACATGGTACTACCTGTTTTCTCTCGAGTAAAATAAGTAATCTCCTTCCATCCAACTCAAAACAGAAAACAGTATAATGGATTACATTATTCAGTGAAAACTATTTGTTTCTAGTGGATTTCATGAGAACTGTTGTCATTATAAAAAATTGCCACCAAAATATGTGTATCATATTAATATGTCTTAAAGTCCAATACCAACACAAACAGCATCATCAAGTGGTAAAAAACAAAGATGCTGGAAACATGACACAAAGCAGAGTATTAAAATGTTAACATCTAATTTAGCAATTTGCAAATTGCTTGGTCTAAAAGGGGGAATTTAGCATTAATCTTGCTGGAAGTGGCATACTTATCAGTAACTGATTTGTAGCTTTCCAGGCAGTAAGCAATATATATAAATATACTTATGGGTCCATCAGCAGCATGCAAGAATGAGCTTAAACAGACAAACTCGCTGAGGCCCTGAATGAGCGAAGTGTTAAGCACCTGGCTGCCAAAGCTAATTAGTCTACGCAAAGCAACGCTCTGCTGCTGCTGTTTCCAGCCAGAGACGTGTGGGGCATCTCCGCTTGCTGCTGTCCCGTGATGCAGGTCTGCAACTCTGAGTGCAGCTTTCTGCTTCTTGCACCATGATACACTTGCTCACCAAGCCCATCACCCCAGCATCTGGTCACCTGTAAGAGCCTCTCAGCCCACCGAGGACGACGCAAGGCCAGAGAAAGGGCTGCTGCACTTGTGTGGCACTGGGCTGGCACCGTGGGTAATCACAGTGGCTGGCAAGGTGACAGCAGGGTGGGCATGGACCATGCTGTAGGCTCCTCTCAGGAGAGGAGTTTCCTGCTTTGGAGTTAACTCTCTGTGCTACTATTGATTTTTAAAGCTGAAATCTTTTTCCTAACCGAGTAGAAGACACCCGTTTAGTGGCAAAGGTAATTATTCCAAATGAATCTAAGTTGTAGCTGATGGATTCAAAATGGACACTGACAATGCACTGTGTCAAATTAAACACCTGTATGCTCGTGTAACCAATTGTCTCCAAAAAGTGAGAATTTTTCACCTGTACTTAACAAAGACCTAACGATATGCTCTTAACTGAAGCACCATAGAAATGTTATGTGTATGTATGACATTATGTATGTGGTTGTGCAGCTGAAAATGTGTTATCTGCATCCCGTAATAGACAATTTTCATGTCCTGTATATGCCTGTGTACAGTCTCAGCAAAGGGGCAGCCCTGCCCCTGACCTGAAGCAAGTGGTAGGTCACTGCTGCCTCAGAACAGATGTGTCCCAGCTCACGGCAAAATCCAGGAACAACACGGCAATTACGGCTGCAAATCAGGGCCTGTCTTGCAACCTGGTAGATGCTTTTCCCACACAGCAAAGGAAAATATAATGTCACTTTCTTCTTCTTCCAAACTTTGCTTCTTGTATAAACAAAAGTGAATGAGCATGAAAAAATGGGCAAAAAAAATCTGGGGAGATTCTCCTGCTCTTTCCAAGAGAATCCGGATCTGTTATTGTCCTTCACTCCCTTTTCTTCTGTAACCTGCCCACACCAGCAGTTGGGCATAGAACCCTTCAAAAACTGCTGTTTCACTAGTTGGTTTGTAACTATAAAATACCTACTGAAACACATGTTAAAAAGAAACCAAATACACATAAATAGGAAGCCAAATAAATACAATTAATCTCCTGAGCATCTAGACCAAAACAAGGAAAAAGAAATTATTTTTCAACACTCAAATAGTTAGATATGAAATGATGAGAAAGGGAGATATGGGACTAATCTGACTCTGTTTTAAAGCTTGCCACACTCTGAAATTCCTTATAATGCTGTAGGCAGCATTCTTCTTACTTCAGCTAATCACGTATGACGGCCAGTGACCTGCTGAAGTCTGGCGCAAGTATCAGATGGCAGAATTCAGTTTCAAGTACTCTTGAGAAGGTACTCGAGGTTAACTTTTATTACATTTAATTACTAAGCATGCAAAACAATTTATGATGGACCAGGATCTTCAATCCCACTGGATTAAAGAGTACATTATACAATAAGGCCAGAATTCTTTTAAAGCATTAAGATCTATATCAACCAGATTGTGACTGTAGGGCCTCACATTTCCAGGGTATTCCCCCAGCAATTAAGATATCTTACTTAAGATATGTTATTTTTGATAGCAGGATTGAAGTAACTCCCACCTGCTCTGTCAGGTATCTGCATGGTGTGTTTTTGCATTATTTGATATTGTACCTGCCCTGTGATTTAAAGTAGTCCTGCAATATATTTGCATTTTAAGATAAACAGCCATGAAGACATAGAAATAAGGTACCTATGTCTGTTTAAAACCCCTGCAGGCACCTAAATGGACTCTTAAGGCACTACACCTAATCGAAGTTCTAACTGCGTTTGGCTGTAACAGCCAAAATCATGCAAAAAGGCTGAGGCTGAAAAAGGACCTTCTTCAGCTGGAGGACAAGCTAGTAAGTATGGCAAAGTAAGGTAAAGATAAAGCAGTCGCCTTATGGGGCACAGTTTTTCAATGGCCATCTGAAAAAGGAAGGAGCTGTGTAAGTCAAAGCTTACTTCCAATTCCAAAGCAAAACAGTAAATAAAGTTTTCTAACTTCACCTTAAAATCCTGTAATTGGAGATTCACCTAATACCGTTATAGATCCTTGGGATAGATTTTTTTCTGAAGTTTTAAAAAGTAATCATGACTATCATTAATTTCATATTAAGATAGCTAAGACCTACAATGGAAAGATGAGTATTTTTCAGCCTGTGGATTCAGCCTGCGGAGTACAAACCTCCTGAGGTCCAGATGCTTTGCAAGTGTTTCTCAGTGGTCCAGGAAAGAGAACTAAGAGAGATGCAGGTCTATTATCAGCAGGCTTAAATTCACTGAACAATTCAGTGTTAAAGGGTTCACATTTCTACCAGAAAATATGCACGTGGCCACAACCCCCAAAACCATTGAAAAGAACCACAGTAGATGGTTTGTTGGCACCAGTTCTCATCCCACTGGAAGCTTTGTTACATACATTGAGACACCATACTAGAAGACAGTGGATATTTTCTGCTGAATGAGGCCCTAGGAGAGGAAATATTTGATTTACTGCAGAGTTCTCATTTCCCTGAATTGCAAATAAAGTGTAATTTGATTAAATGTAAATGAATCCTACAATACTTTGGGTAGCTTGTCTGAAACAATTGATTGTAATGGGCATCCATCATTTGGCTTGATTTTAATTCAGAGACAAAAAGAGGCAAAATGAGAAAACTAAAGCAAGTGCCACTACCATTCTAGAGCTGGAGGAGTCGAGATTCCTGGTGCTGGGCTGTCATTTCTATTGTTCTCAAGGAGTTACTAATGCAGAGGAGGGGAAGTGCAACAGCTAGAGAGAAAGAATAATGTGAAACACACACATGGAAATAGATCCAGAGGAAATTAAGCTTTTTAACAGCGAACTCCGTTAAATCAACTTAAAGAGCACAATTTGTTAAATTTATAGAAACATTGATATTCCAAAATGAATGAGTAAGGAAGATAAATATTGTTCTATGTCTTTCAGAGTAAAGGATTTGTCTTTATAGATCATCCAATTCCTTTTTCATCAAGATAATTTCCAAGTACCTAATAATGGTTTCAGTAGTCCTTGTGGTCTGAAATAATAAAAGAGAAGTTAAATTTTTGATAGTGACATAAGCTTGATAAACTTTTGGTGTCATTTTCTTTAAATGTGGAACTACTCCAACCACAGAGATAATTATAGATGACCAGATTGTAACTGCCTTATTGCTTCTTTTCCCTCATAAATTTTAATTTTGGAAAGTTAAGTGAAAAATGTGGTTTCAATTTCCTACAAATTGCACACAATTTGGTTTTAACAAGAAAATGGAAAGAGATGGTGCTCTCTTTGGAGTGAATTATGGAGAGGGGTTTGTTTCTTTGTCTTTCAGCATCATAAGAATAACAAGGTACCAAATGCAGAAAAGATGACTGTGAAGAAAAGGCAACTGTACAACATACTAAGAAAAGCATCAAGTAATTCTTTATCTAAATATGCTCTAAGCAATTTAACAAGGTAATACAATTGCTCCAGCCTTTTTCCGTCTGTTTTACCAGACTAGAGCTCAAAAGAAATCAAGCTGAATACATGTGTCACAGGAAATCTTCTAATAAGAAAATGCTGTGTACATAACCATCTTGCTCTCAGAGTGCTAGCGATTGACAAAGTGCTATGAAAAGCAGCCCTATTCAGACCATATTAAAAAGGCTTAGATAAATACTTACATGGAACTAACAAAACAAAAAAATCTAAGCCAACAGAAGACAGAGCCAATATTTATTTTGCCCAAGAGGTATGTGGGACTCAAATCAGTATGTAGTTTTACCTACTGTACCCATACCTATAATTACAATGCATATATTAGAATCTTAAATCAAAATAAAAACTACCCAAATTCCTTCAGCAACCATGGTCCAACAGAGAGGAAAGTGGAAAATACCCTGAACTGGGTAGCAGCGGCATCAAACTTAGGAGCAAATTCTGCCAGTGCAGGGCAGGACTCGGCTCCAGATGGACTGGGACATGGCCCAAGCCCAGCAGGCCTCTAGGTTGGCAAGCTCATGCCATGGGGTGCTGGAGACCAAAGTACAAGATGGGAAGTCCCCTAAAAGGCAGCCAAGGCTACGTGTAAGGGCTGTGGATATCACAGTTCACACAATAATCCTCCCCAAATTTGCAGCGCTTGAAAATTAAGATCTCCAGTTCAAGAGAGCATTTAAGATGTGAAGATCATCCTTGACTTCCACTGACTTATTCATATGCTTCTAAGGAAAGAAATTCTTGAAATGTGAAGGGTAACAACAATTACTTGCCACTGATTTTATTTAAAATAAAACATTTTAAATAAAACATTGATAACAATGCCATGCTTATATATATTACTAGTCAAGATTCTGTAAGTATGGCATTGTTATCAATGTTTTATTTAAAATGTTTTAAAATGTGTAGAATTTCTGAAAAGAACTAACAAATAAAGGAACCCATTTTAAATGGATGTTAATGCAAATTATTTTTCATTATTCAGGCATATGTGGAAAAAAAAATCAGACTGTTTCCCTCCCCATCAAAAAAATCTGACATTTTAACTAGTACTTCCAAAAAACATTTTAGTAAGAACTTAAATTACTAGATTCATGTAAATTGGATGGATAAATGTATTACAGAATCAGTGCACAAATTTGAGAAAATAACTGTGATGAATTGCATGCAGCTTTAGATTTTTTACATATATCCCTAGGAGTGTTTTTTTTACAACTTTAATTGGCCAATAACCGCGCAAAGCCTCTCCTCTGAAAAACACATCCCCATGTACCGCTACCAGCAACGAAGCTGCTGAACTGCTCCGATGTCACCCTGTGCCGTATTCCTTTCCTGTGCTAGCCATAATGTGCATTTTTTTCCTGTCCTAATGCTGTAGTCACCAATGGCAGCAATAACACAAGCTTTGGCAGCACCTTAAGCAGATGTTGCACCACAAACTCCTTGACCTCGCCAAGGAAACATCTCTTCCCGGGGCTGCAGAAGGACACGGTGCCACCTCAGGCAGAGCCACCGTTTGGCAATTGCAATTGTCCCTTCCTGGCTGCCGGTGCAGGGAGTTTAAGAGCAGAGGGTTTCGTTCACCCTGCGTGTCCCCGCCGAACCAGAACGCGCACCTCTGTCATTTATCATCATGCCATCTCCACCTGCCAGCGTGACAGTGATTTGTCCCCTGGGCTTTATAAACTAGAAATGTAATTTAGGTTACAAAAACAATTGCATGTTTTCTGTCTGCGGTGCCGGGAGCACGCAGCAAAGCGAACGGCAAAACTCGGAGGGCATCGGCCAGAGCCTCGACGCCTCCCAGCCTCGGGAAAACCCTGCAGGACGGAGGGAGGAGAAGGACAAATACTGCCCGAGTGCCGAGGATCCGGCCCAAATTGCACCGAGGAACATGCGCTGCAACCGCGGGCGCTCGGATCTGCTCCCAGCTCACTCGTTTGCCGTGGTTCATGTTTTCCTATAACGATCATGGGCGATGCAGCAAGTTCGCAGGCAAGTAAAGAAGCTCCCGCACAGAGCTAAACATGTGCTTGCCTTCACAAGTACTAAAACATTCTTATTTGAAGAGATTTAATATTTGTAACCTTGCACATTTTCTCTATTTTTGTCATTGCTGGACCCTACCTGAGTTCATTATGAAATGCTTGCTGTTCAGTTATTTATGCCAAACAATCAAGCGTTGCACCTCTGCAGATGTCAGCAGATAAACAGGGAAGCAATGTTGCATGATGGAGCTTAATGCTGTGGAAATGTCGGGGTGCTTATTTTAAAATCCCACTGACCTTTGCTGTCCTTTTTGCGGTGCCTGCTCACTGCCACGCTAAGGAAGCAGTGCAAGCTGATTGGGAATTTTTACATGCAACTCCTGAAAGTCAATATTTAAGGAAAGTGTATTTCCTCAATTACATCATCTCGGATTACATGCTGTCAAAAAAAAACAGCATAGAGATATCACTGTATCTAACAGAGGTGATACATGCGATAAAGCAAAGAGTGCAAGAACTCC
This sequence comes from Tinamus guttatus, assembly GCF_000705375.1. The sequence goes on along the minus strand of NW_010583662.1, from coordinate 206,841 downwards.
AACAAAGCAAACTACCTCATTGCCACAAGGTGAGAGGCGCACAGGAGCGTCGGGTCTGCACAGTGTTACAGCAAGGGACTGCAACGTGAAGATGTTATGATCTGGGATTATTCTGGGGGCTTCCCTTTCTCCCTGCAAGAGATCCAAGCTCTGCGGGACCTGTGTAACAAGGCAATAGTGTCTGTGAAATAACGAGCAGAGGAAAGCAGCGCTGTTCTTCCATGGCAATGTTAGGTGCGATGTTGCACACTAAAGCACCAGATCAATACCTCCAGCAGCAAGCCGTTCAATACCCCTGAATTATTGCTTCATTTTTCTTCTTATTATAGATGAGTTGTGTTATTATTTTCCTCAAATCGATATTTTACAACCTTTTTTATCCGTTTCTCCATAAATTTTGTGATTACTTTAAACTGGGAATTCCGGTACACTAAATAAGATGCAGTATCTGAGAGGTAGTGAATGTAGCAACATGATTTTTTCACTCGAGACACTATGCCCTGCTTAAAGGCAGATCCTAATCATAGCTAAGGAGGAAAATTTTTACATGAGGAGCGTGGAAATACCACAAAGCTTGCAAAAGCAAAATACAAATTCCTAGAAAATATTAGAGCACGATAAAAGAAAGATTTTTAGAAGCACAGGAGAGAGAGGTCTGATGGGCACTTTGTGTTTGAAATTTAATTCCAAACAAATATGCTTTTTACTTCCCCTCAGCTAAAGGGCAACCATAATTCACTGAAATTGTTTCTTACAAAGCAGATAATCCTGTGCACCTTAGAGTGATTTAATTAGCTTCTGTAGCTGTCTCCTGCTAAGTGTTTAAAGCATCTGCAAATCAAATCATGTTAACTCATCTGCTGCACCACTTTCTTTGTTCTATGCATAGGACCTTCCTAATAGCATTAATAGAAGCATGAGTTTCCCTGGAGAGGCGAGGAGCAAAGTGAGTTAATTACATAGTTATTGTAAAATTGTGTACATTATTCCACAGGATATGCAGGGTAAGTACCAAGGTACTGCACAGAAAATGATGATCTGGGGGGATCCCAAGGACCACAGTTTTGTAATACGAAAGGATAGCAGAGATTCCCACTGAACGCAGGGGATTTCTGCCCAGCTCCTGTGGTCCAGCCTCCCCAGGTGGCTGCTCACAGGCAGCGTCACGATATCCCACGATATTAACTACGTATCAGCTACAGTTTCTGCCCTTGTATGTAGTGGGTATTACAGAACAGGCCTGTAGGAGGTAATGCCCATGCAGTGTTTCATAACACTTCAGAAATGTAAACAGAAAAATATAACCTCTGGCATTTTATACTATAGTATAGATTGTATAGACTTCTGCTCATATCCACATGGTGTAATCAGGCATCCCAGAGCTCCCCAAGAGCAAGTCCAGCCACTCCTTTGGAAGCAGACACCAGAACGCCACTGGGACAAATAATTCCTAACAAATCCTTTCCTCTCACTGACTACCTGAAGAGACATTACAGTGTTCTCCAATGAACTTGTTAGCTGGAGATATTTGTCAAATGTTCTTTTTTCTCTGATTAACCCATGCCTTATAGATCATTAATGAGTAGCTTGTTACACATGTTCACCTGGGTAAACATCCATGGGTTTTGAATATTTTCTTTTTCCTAATAACTGACAGTAAATTTTACAACTTTGTTTCCAAGGAAAGAAATACACCAAGTTGAATTTCCATTATATGCTCTGAGCTTTTCCTCAAAATGGATCGCCTGAGCTAACTCACTTGTTCAAACATTCACAGGGAACCAACACTACAGGGAAACTGAAGGAAATTCATTGCCAAAAAACAAATGAATATTCATGGCCCTCAAAATACCCTTATTTCCCAACTCTAATCAGCATGAACATCTGTGAAAAAAGGTCCAAAGGGGGAAATTGGAGAAGGGAGGGGGCCATTGCATCCTTCCCTTTAGGCCCCATTTAAAGAAGGTTCATTTGTCTTTTTAACAGAGTTTGAAAGAGATGCAGAGATGAGCAACTTTGGTAGAGAAATGATGTGCAGACTGGCCTTGTCTTTGGGAAATCTGAACTAAATTCTTCATTTCAGAACAAAAGATACTTAACGGAGGCTCCCGTTTCTGTCCCTGACCTGCCATAGTCTTGCACAGCGCTGGGGGCCCCCTCTATCAATAACGGGCAGCAAAACTAGCAGGGGAAAATAGACTCTAAGGTAAAGACAGGAGACATGTTTTACTCCCTTCTAAATAAGTGACATGGACATTTCAATGCAAGATATAAAGGCACAAAATGTACATCAACATAAAAAAAAAAAGCAGAGAAAATATTATTGTTTTGCAGCACGATGACTCTGAAGGCTTATTTTTAGTAACAACGATGCAACTGCTATTTCCAGCAGCTGGCACATAACACGCTGGTGAATTTTTAGAGAACTTCTGTTTGTAGTGATGAAAGTAGTCAGAGACCTATCTTTGGAAAAAATTTTTTCTTTGCAAAAGTGACCTTTCAACATGAATTCATGGTTACTTTTAGCAGTAAAACCTTGCTTTTCATTTTACAAATGCAAGCTTGCTGGTAGAACACCCTGAACACAAATTGTGTTTTCACTTGATCAGCTTGCCTTCTAGCTAAAGCACCCCATAGAAAGCTCAGAGGGGAATATAGTTTGGGAGGAAAAAAAACAAACAAATAAACAAAAAAAACGAAAAGGGAGAATCAGTGTAAAAACCACCATGACATTATTGTATTTGGGACAAATTACCTTTCTATAAAGCAGCTAGAACATGGCATCATCAAGGGTGCAACTCTTCCCATCTAGTTTCAGCCATACAGGCACATATTTGACTACCTCTTTAGAGCCCACCTCCGGGCAGAGGACAGTGAGAAGAAATTGCTAAGGGAGACTCGTTCCGTTCTGAAAAAGGCGTCCAAGATCATCAGAGGGGTCACCCTCCAGAGCTCACAAGAGAGAGGCCCTAGTTTGCTGTATTTCTAACCACTATGCTGACAACATAAAATAATACATCATGCTCAAAAGAGATAAATCCACCACATAAGCTGCTGCAGTACTAAAAAATAATGGCAAGTTTTGCAATTATTCATAGACATTGCAGGTTTTGTATTGTAATTTACACAGATTTAAAGAGTTTTGCACTGCTTTTGGTTTTGTATGTATTTTTGATAGAGGACTGTTACAACATCTTAAGTTCCATGTGTGTTTTGTGTTCCTCGGGGACTTAAGAATATAGTTTTCTTACTTGGTTGTGTGAAGTTTCTGTGTGTGAGGTTTTTAACCCTCTGTCTGCTGGGAACAGGGTTTCCTTTTGCTAACCACTAATATTGACACCTGGTGCTTATGCAAGAGCTCCTCAAGTTTGCAACTCTTGATGCAAAGAGGTTAACCACAATTTATGCCAACAGGAAAAAGGTGAAAGATTATATTTGGGAGGGGAGGGAAAGTAAAGATGAATGACATGAATTGTCATGGTGCTTTTCTACATTAGTCTTTGACTGTACAGGAAGACACTGAAGCATGAAAGAATAGTGGGTTTGGCCATGCCAAAACCTGACTGCAAAGTGTGCACACTCCATGCTATTCCTTAGCCACATTAATAACGGGGTCATGATAGATATTTGCCAGAAGGTCTTGGGGAAATTTACTGAGATTATTGAAACATTAGTGCAGATTGACGCTAAAAAATTCTCCTTTCTCTAGTCAGCCAATAGCACGAAGTAAACATGGAGAAATATCAAATGTCTCAGCTCATTTAAAACCCTAGTGACAATTCCCTCCCTCTCTGAGCCGCTTGTCTTTCCCGCTGCTGGTTGTTACGATGCCAGCAAGGAATCGTCACTCCAGTCACCGCAACCCGTGGGACACGTCTGTGCTGCCACTGCAGTGCACTATGCACAGAAATACTCAAAATCGCTTTTAATAAACTGAAGATGGACACTGCAAACTGCACTGCAAAGCATCTCGGCAGTGATTTAGGCTGGCCTGAGAAGCTGCTGGGACTGAGCCTGCCCATACTGGGACTAAGCTGTTTCTGGCATCTCTGCCCAGACACCACAGCAGTCTGCACTGCTGACACACTTGATATCTTCATTACTGAGCAGAAGAGCCTGTGTGAGTTCTTGCAAGATAGCAGAAAAGTACAAAGAATTTCACACACCATGCAATAAATTGCTCTTGCATCCACTGAGATGAAAGGCTGCAAGTACAAGATTTTACTTTTATCTCTATATTAACAAAAAAGCCAGAATCAGTAGACATGGGCTATATTGGGGGCACATCTACTCCACAGTCACTGCTGTCAGCGAGCTTTAACCAGCCTAGATAAGCATTACCGGCTGGGTAGAAATGCTCGTACAAAACTCAAAGCAAGAGAGGCTACCCAAGTGCTGCCTCCGGGGAGGTGCAGATCCACACTCAGCTTCTAGCCTGAGTCAGCTGCACAGAATTAACTTATGTAACAAAACGCCCGAACAAAATGAGGCCCCACTAACAAGCACCTCAAAGGATTAAGCACGGCTTAGATAGGCTGTTTTGCAGGTAGTGCTGTGCAAGAACGTGCCTCGGGCATATGCGCAATAAATTCTCATTCTGATTTCCTTGCCAGGGCCAGCACGCCACGTGCACTGGCACCCCTGACAATCCAGCCCACAGTTTAGCAATTTTTCAAAACCTCAGAGCAAACCCTACACACTGCTCCAGGCTGAAATCAAGGAATTTCACATCCTGTCAGAAGGGTGGAAAGGATGAGTTAGTATTAATATCAGCAAAAGACAATCAAATTGCACAGCAGAAAGGTCTATGAAATATTTCAGTGGCAACAAGTAGCCTAGGACTCAGCTTTATGTTATAGCAAAAATACAGTGCCTTGTCTTTCTTCCTAGAGTACAGGATCAAAGCACATAAGGTAAGTTGCGGTGTTATAGCGACTGCTGCTTCTAATAAAGGGGACATTTCTGTGGCGTTCACCTAATCAGAATATCCACATATTTAGAAACTAGACAGTGAAGTCCCCTGTAGAAACTTAGAAATTCCTTTAACACAATTCAGCCTTTTAGAAATTCATCTCAGCTCTCTGTTTTATTGGCCATTTTTTTAAAGAGGGAATAATATCTTATCAACTGACATGAGCTAAAAGGAGAATAAAAAAAGATTAACAATTTCAGTCTGGAATAAGAGAGTTTTGAAGCAAGGGCATGAAAATTTAAAGGTTTTGGGGTGGGATAAAGAAAAGAATTTACAAGGCTTATTTTGTGAACCCAGAGGGTTAATTTATCATGGAGTAAGTCTGGAACTTGAAAAGCAAGGAACGGTTTATTGGCTTTGAAGGTCAGATAACTATGTTATATCATATTCAATAGGTTAAGGATCCAAGGGTCTACAGGGTTGTATGACGATTGCAGGAATCTTTATAAAGTCTAGTTTATACCCTTATTGTTAATAGCTTTCTAATCCTTTACCACAAATTTATAGTTTAGAAATGGCAACACATCTTAAAGATTAAAGGTATGTGACAAACAGTTCATGTCCTTTAATAATCAAATCACACAGCTTAGATTGAGGGCTTATCAGGCTTTTTCCTACTCTATGGTTTCATAGGTAGAGAATACTTTATATCCCTATTACATGAATGATGAATGGGACCATTGGTTATGGGCTGTTATTTGCTTGGCTGTAGTCAATATGTTTTCTTTGGACAGGGACTTCAGTGATTTATTTCTCTTTTGGCCTTATCACTTATTAACTCAGGGCAGAAAGAAAAAGCCAAGGTTGTGAATAAGGACTAGTGCCCATTTAGATTTCTAATATCAGAGAAATATTCTTTTTAATGATCCACCTACCCTTTGCTGTGTAGTCTCTGATTGCACTTCCCTCTAACTAGAAAATAAAGGTCATATTTCTTGGAAAGTGTATACATAAAATATGCAAAATAATATGTTTCCTTCACAGCCAGCTTTATTCTGACGGTTGCTGTAATTGCTTTCATTTTGCAGCTGTCCTACAGGTACACTGCATACTTTTAGTGATTGTTTTTTGCAGTGTGTTATGGTGCTGCCAGTGCTTAAGAAACACAAAAGAGATGAGGACTCTGTGCTCCTATTAGCATACAAAAGGGATTTTCCTGTCTACCTCTGCTGCCTTCTCCATGCCTGGTATCACCCTCTTCCCTGCAATCAACTGGGGTTCTTCCTGAATTTCTGCAAACCAAGCTACCAGCCCTTCCTCATAACATTCCA
>NW_010583662.1:126066-200558 GCF_000705375.1 Tinamus guttatus | reverse complement strand
CCCTGCTCCAGCAGGGACACCTAGAGCACATGGCACAGGGTGGCATCCAAGCGGGTTTTGAAGATCTCCAGAGCAGGAGACTCCCAACCTCTCTGGGCAGCCTGTTCCAGGGCTCTGTCACCCTCACAGGAAGGAAGTTCTTCCTCACACAGAGATTAAACCTCCTGTGTTTCAACTTGCACTCACTACCCCTCGTCGTGTCACCAGTCACCACAGAGAAAAGCCTGGCCCCGTCCTCCCTACATTCACCCCTAAGGTACTTGTACATAAACATCAAAACAACTACTTTTGCAGGACCATTCACCCCATCACCACCAAATACTAAATACTGAAGTAATTTCATCTAAGAAAACTTGCTCCAAAAGGATTACAACAAAAATATATTTTTTTCACTAAGTATTTTCAAGGAGGCTGGGCAGGCAAGTTGTTAACATTGACTCAGCAACGTAGCTAAGTCAATGGACTGAAACTCAAAAAGGGCCAGGTTCAAGTGTAAATTCAAACAGAGATTTCCTGAGGTAACTTCCCTTTTAAAAGGCAGACAACAAAAACAAGACACCAGCTCTTCTTTTAAACTTCATAAATTCCTTTGTATGGAGGGATTCTGTTCTGGTCTGCAGTAGCACTCGGTGACTACTTAATATCCAGACATCTGATACTTTTTTATTCTACCACTCCTATTAATATTTACTAGTGAAAGGCAGATAAAAACTGCCATTAAAAACAAATGGCATTCATTTGTAGCTACTAGATCTCATAGCCAGTTACTCTTCGGGGGAAGTGATGTGCTCTATATTTCATTTCAGATTAACGATCGTCATATCTTTGAGGGGGAAGAATTTTATAAACACATCAGGATAAAACCCAAGCCAGCATCGAAGATGCTGCCTTTTGATTTTATTTTTATTGTCTTGTTGATGATGCCCTTCCCTCCTCATTTATACTAATCAGCTATTTGAGTGTTCATGATTTAATAATAAACACAGGTGAATGGGGCACTGTAAAACTATATGAGGTTGTATATTACTGAGGTTGAGAATAACTGTCATTAGGCTTCAACATTTCTGAGGAACTAACAGCTATACAGCTATGGCCAAGGTTAGCTGGTGTAAGGGTCAAGCTCTATCCCACAGGGATGGATCCAAAGGCTCCAGTGGGGCTACAGGAACCTCTTGACAGCCAGTCTGCCTCTTATCACCATTTTTTTTTTTTTAAAGTCTACAAACTCCAGAACTCTCTGTTCTGAAAGCTGATTGCTCCATTGATTGTGTATCTTTTGAACTTTACACAGTCATCAGTGCCTTCTTGAAAGAGGAAAACTTTCCTCGCGAGGGAATCATTGAAGTTTACCAGGCTGCAAAGTTTAGAGATTTGAGATCATTTTCTAAGTGGTTCCAATTCTGAACTTACTTGCGAAAATGACTTTAACGTGTGCTTCTAAGGCCATGTACTGAGACTTTAAATGGTGATTGGTGGTTTTTGGTCTCCTACTCTAAGGGGTATTTGACTTGAGAAATGAAAGGACAATGATTCTCAGAAGACAACTACCATGACACTTCTGTAAATTAAATCCTTTAAAGTTAAAAATCTAAGACTGAAGTTCCCCTTCAGTTTTATCAAAGCTTTTGAAAATTTTACTCAACCCATCTGTGATCTACAAGGTTCTTTCTGTTTATGCAGATTCAGATGATCTCAGAATTAAGTAAAGGGTGAAAAGAGGATGGAGCAGAGATGTTGCACAGAAGGGTATTTCTTATTTAGCCTATATAGTAGAATGAAAAGTCCTCAAAAGCCTTATGACACTCCAAAGAAATAGAGTTTCCCAGCAATTCCAAGAATACCCTGATTCATAATGTTCACATTTCTACAGCACGTCACACACAGTGGTCCTAACACGCAATACAAACACTGGTCCGTGTTCACAGCACTCCACTCTGACCTACTCTTCCTTCTGAAGCCAGACCACATCCCATGGCCCGTAGCGAGCTCCAGAAGAACTGTGGGAGAACTTCTATCTTTCTTGTAGCTGTCAGCATACGAATGATTTAGCCTCCAGTCTCCCTGCAAGACTAACATAAATGCTCCCTAAATTCCAAACAGATCCAAGCATGTAACCAAACAGCAGCAAAAAGAACAGTATTAGAAGCAGAATCCTACTAAAAAGCTGAATTAACTCCATGAGGTAGACATAACCTTAGTGATAAAACTACATCCTTCTAGCCCCTAAGTTGTCCTTTTCTCTAATTTGGAAACAAAAGCTGCAAAATCTTAGAGTGAAGAGGTGCTAGAAGAAAAAGCATAATGCATTTCTGCGGGGCTCCTGTATGCCCTTTGCAAAATAGGATGAGACAATTTCTCCTTTCACTTACACTGATGAAGTCCCACTCAAATCTCCATGTAAACTTCTCATGGTTTAGTATCATCATTCATAGCAAATTTCTGTGAAAATCACTCCACCTTGTGAAATACTCATTTTTGTAATTAAAAAAAAAAAGAAGAAGAAGAAGAAGAAATGTAAAAAAAAAAAGGCCTCAAAATCCTGTCCGGATATAACAAATTTGTACCAATTCTCATATTCACCCATATATATCCTGAGTCACCTGGGCAAATTACCTAGGGATCTCTATCCTTAATGGCTTCTTCCTTTATCTCAGTTTCTGCACTTGTAAAATAAGGGTAGAGATACATAGCTGACATAAATATGACACGAAGCTTAGTTCATGGAATACTGCTGAATACTTGAAGACATGAAGGATGCCACAGAAGGCCTGACCAGTATGACTCTTAACTGGTTTGGATATTTCTATACATAGTATACAGTATGAATGATAGAAGTATGAACTTTTAGCATTATTTCAAAATGAACACACATGTAAGATGTGTTCAGACTTCTGTATTTCTAAAAATGTTTTCTTAGGAACGTCAAAGCTCAAAATCTAATAAATAATTGCTGTATAAGTGCATGCTAGTGGCTTGCTTTGCAGATGGAAAATAACTAAAAAAAAAAAAATCTTCCTTGTAAGCATATGGTTGACACTGGTTTATTTCTTTCAAAAATACTTACAAAAGCCAGGATTTCTCTGTATATATGTGACCTTCATTCCTAGATGGCACATGGACTACTTAGAGATCATGTTACTAAGTTATTTGCAGTTAAAGGGGAAAAAAAAGGCTAAAATTAATGGGTCACTGGGTATTTTCTTCTGAGAACTTAAGTACTTAACAGTAAGAAAAAAAACAGTTTACAGCCAGGTGGCTTGAGGGGATATTTTGTTGAACACTGATTAAAAATAATTTCTTCTAAATGAGACCTGACCACAAAATGGGACCATTAACGAGCAGGGACATTCTCACCAGAAAGGAAACTACGCTTGATCAACTCCTGTACCGCCCACAAACCCCAGGTCTTTTTCTTTCTTTCTCACTCTCTCTCTCTTTTTTTCTTCCCTCCCCCTTCCTCTTTTTCTCCTCTCCCCTTTTCTTGTTCTTAATAGAAGGGTAAATAAGCAGCAAGTGATGCTGAAATGTTTTCGGCCAAAAACAGAGGCCAAACTCCTCTGAGAAAACATTTGGCCTCTGTGGTTTTGTAATATGTTCCAGAACACTGAGTTCACTGAAGAACATTGTGAAAAACTCCCATCGCCTGGAATGATGCTGGGGAATGTTACTGTATCCGAACTTCCAATTGGTCCATTTCCTGCAGGCCTTGTTTAAAAAAAAAAGAAAAAGAAAAAAAAAAAGGAAAAAAAAAGTAGTGCTATGTGGGAGTTAAAACAAGGTTCTCATGGGAAAAATGAATGGCAAGAAATTCTAGCTTTAAAAGAAACAGCTAATCTGCTAGTTTGATTGTTCTTCAAAACTTACAATGAACCAATAATCCTAATTAAAAACACTTGGCCTAGTTCGCTAAAGCATCATAGCTTTTTCTATGCTTCGTTTGTACACACCATAGACTATTAGTTTTTTTCTAGTGCTCACTAACAAAGTGCTGACTTTGTTGGGATGGCTGAGCTAATTTCGTGAACTCAGTGTGAAACCTTAGCTAAACAAAATTGTGGTAATTTTCCTTAATTTGTAAAAGTGATTGGAGTGCAAACAAAATTTTCCTCTTGGGTCAATCCTATAATTTTCAATTAACTAAAACTAATCGGCAGGCATATACTGAACCTGCATTTTGTTTAAAGGGCTGCAAGGCACTTCTGAAGGTCAGAATGCATTAATTGTTTTTATTTTAGTTTTATTTAGTCTTTTTAGGAAGGCACATTTCAGCTCAGGTTGCGTGAAAAAGAATTGAAAAATGCAAATTGTGTGAGGTACAATTTCAGTCACAATAGAATTTATATATCTACCATAACTCCATAAATGCTGCATAAGTAACGGAATTGCCGTCAATGGATTGGATCACCTTTGATTTTATCATTGTTGTTTAGGATTTCATAACTTTCATTTAATGAATGAAAAATAACGTGTTTTAAACACTAACCTGAAAATGCATATAGGAAAACTCTGCCTACTGGGACTACTAAGCTCCACATCAGTCAACTGCCTGTATTTGGGCAGACAGGTTAAACTGCTGCCCTCCTTTTTTTTTTTTTTTCCTGAAAAAGCTAATTAATGATAATCTGAAAAGAAAACTAAACTGGGCTCAAGCCATTTTTCACCTTTAAATTGCCTAAGGAGGTCTGTAAAAATTTCCTTGTGGGAGCAGGGGATCCCTCCCTTTCTCTTCCTTTTGCACGCATACTTGACGCTCTCCCAACCCACGGAGTAGTCACCCGGTGGCGTGACAACTAGCAGGACAACCCAACTTATTGTGAGCAAGACTTTTGGAGGGGAATTTTGGACTGATTCACTGTCAAACTGTCCAGAACCCTGGCTGACACTTTCAAGTGCTAGAAACCACTAATTTGCACCAGCTGGCAAGTTGACCCTTCGCTTTTGCTTTTTCTTCTGTTCAATGCATTCAAGCCTTCATTACCATTTTTGATATGGCGTGTTATTACCCAGTATATGAATTTCCCATCCATTGTCCAGATCATAATGCTCACAATAAACACATGCAGGCTCAGCAAACGCCTGCTGCTCCACGAGACACGGATACTTTCAGACCTAGTTAAAGAAACCCAGGGCACAATCTCAACCAGGGGGAGCGGGTGTTTGGAAAAGGACAACAAAGCTTTGTAAGGCACCTTTGTTCACATGAAATCAGGAAATAGCATCATGAGAGCAACACTGCCCAGCTGGAACACAGAAATCCGTTCTCCGCCTCGAGTCCGCATGTGTATGTTCCCAGCAGGAGCACTATATGTGCCCAGTGTAATCCAGAGTGTCCCAGAGCCACAGATTTTTATGATCCATCTTATTCTTAACATTTTGAGTACAATCAGGAATGGGCAAAGACAGTGGGTTCATCACCACCACTACTCAGGTACCCAGTTGCAAAAGTACTACTGTCTATGTTATATGTCTAACTAAAAGCATTTAAAGATAAGAATGTCACAACCCAGACAATGCCATTAATTTCTGCAGCATGCATAGCTTCTGAGGAATAAATGACATACATTCTTTTTAAAAGTTAGGCTGCTACTTGATTTATTTCCAGTCCAGTCCTTATCACTACAGAGAGTGGTTTAACATTGACAGTACCTGCAATCTCCTAGCAATGATTTTTCTGTGTGTTGTTGTTCATAATTTTCCAGCTCTCATCAGTATCTGAGTGGAATGCCACCCCAAAACACACTACAACTCACTATGGTGGCAACATCAACTGCAGTGCCTCCTGGCACATGGGAAATAGAGTGCACTGGCAAGACAAGCAGTTAAGAAGGACATAGCTCTGAACACTTGTTGGACCAAGTTACTACACAACATGAGACAGAAATATTCAGCAAGAAGCTTCCTGAAAAGCGGCTTCTCCCCTGCCTTGGTGTGCCTGAATCTTGCTGTTTGCCCTCTCCATCAGGTAGCTTAGGGGCAGGAGAAGCTATTTCTCCCCTTCTTCTCTCTCCCCTTCCTGGGAGAGAGGGTGAAAATGTGAAGAGATGTCCCACTTCAAGGGCAAACAAGCAAACAAAAATCCACATCAGTAGATTTTCATATTCATCTCTGCAGTCGCCCATTGCTGGAATCCAACATTAAATGGGTATCTTCATTGAAGCTCTCAGTCAAAATAATAAAATGCAGTACAGCTCAATGACGAAAGCAGAAGCAGCAGCAAGTGTGATATATTGCTTGCCCTATTTCTCTCTGTTACATCTAACACTCGAGCACTCTTACCTGTGTAAATGAATCTTCCAGGCGTTCCCTTGCAGAACTGCTTAGACTTGTAGGACAATGTGACTTCTACAACCCCTGGGATATGTCGGGGAGGCGTCTGCACTCGGATGGCATGAGGAGTAATCAGCTAGAGGAAAACATTGGGAAGGGAAAAAGAAAAAGAAAAAAAAAAGAAGCACTGTTAGATGCTGAATACTTCTGTAATAACACTTTCCTCTCAGATCACAGTAAACAAGCTTTGAAACATGTAATTAACCTGTCAATGTTTGAATACAATCTTGATGTAACCCACACAACAGCCAGCGACTACAATATTTACAAGCATTCTCCTCCTCAGCTGTAACAACATTATTTCTGTTTTCATACATGGCTGGCGCTTGCATCCTAGTACAGGCATGAGCCCCAGTTTAATTCAATGACTTTAGCTTACACGAGCAGTACGTCTACCTTCCTCAGGGTTGCGACTACAAATTTGTGTCCAACAAGTCTTATGGATAAGTGATACACGGTTACAGGTTTAAACAGGGCACCGAAATGGAGATTCACTGAAGAACACAAGCCAGTATGAGGTTTCAAACGCCCCAGTCCCCAACACACCCTCGCACGTGTGCACTGCAGTCACAGCACATGCTCTTGTGTAATTACAGATCCTTCTCTACTCATTTCATTTTGCAAAGGTGTAACTGATCACCGCAGAAATGCAAAGCTTGACTTTATAAGGATGCTTTATGTGTTTCCTTGCAATGGTCAGGGCGCTCTGAAGAAATGTGTCCAATGTACCATTTATCCATCAGTTCCAGCCTGCCTCTACTGCAACGACTGACACACATCTGGGGTGACTGTACAGCTAACTGCTGCATATGGGGATTTACTCAGGTAAGGAGGAGAAAATCTTAACTTTTGACCTAATGGGGCTGGTGATTATGACAGTCTTACCATCAAAAGATGGAATCAGTGCTGCCATTTCCAGGTTTCTAGACCATCTCTGCCCCATTAAAAATTCTTGATTGGACTTAAAATGTAGCCCTTGAAATTAATGTTAGTGCCATTATCATTCAGAAGTTTCAGCAATTTATGGCCGCTTAACTCAAACCTCTGCCATGCTCACACACTACAGGATTGTTCTCCCCATCACTGAATGTCCTCTCCTCACCCCTTACATCCTTTCCAAGAAGGACAGTAGGAAGTGGTACATGTAGAAAGGTGACACGATTGTGCCAGCAACCAAGACACAACTCTGGGACACGGAGACTCCTTATCTCTTTGACTGGCACATTACCAGTGGCACCTAACTCTGGAGAGGCAAACGGGGCCAAGGCCACAACCAGCCATGGGCACCCTCAGGAGACGGCCAAGTGACCCATGTGGCGACTGACTTGTGTTCACATTAAAAATCCAAAGGGAAAACATTTCAATAAAAATATATTATTATATGATTTTTTAAAGCCAAAAGCGTTTTTTTTTTTTTTTACAAAGAAACAAAAATTTAAAGATCATATTAAACACCTACAAAAAAACTCTATTTTAAACATTTTAATTTTTTAGGGTGCAGGACTATTGCTCCTAACTCATATTGTAAACTGCCATGAAAGCTAAAATGCCCCAATAAATAGTCTGTTAAAAAGCTCAGGAGAGGAACATCTTTCTGAGGGCCATCTGTATTACTGTGGGAAATAGCATACACAGCAGGAAGTTCCCCATATTTAAAATTTAAAATATATATATACTAAAACAAGTTGAAAAGTAAAAGCAAGATTGCAACACCAAATACTTTTTTATATATATGACTCACTCTATAAACTGTATATTAAAAAAAAAAAAAAACACTTCCAAGGATTCTGTCTCCTTAAACTGAGTTGTCCTAAAGTTGGGCTGATCAAAGTCTTGAAGTCTAGGCCAATCCTCCCTATGCCCTCGATAGTCAGTGAAGGCAGAAAGCACTATTAAATAGCAATTTATTCCTCATGCCCTAGACACTGCTAATTTGGGATGTGCTGCCCTCTGGAAACATCTACCTTTCTTCAATGAACTGAGTTGACAATTTTAGACTAGGCATTTAACCAGAGACATCTGAAGATAGCTGAGATGAATTCCACACTCAAGTGGTTCTGGTTAACTGGGTGAACTGGCAAAACGAGAAAATTTTCATGACATTTTTTGGGGAAAAGTATTTATAAAAACTGCCAAGGATTTTAATAGTAAAGGTCAACGTGCTAGTCTTCCTACATCAGCATATGCCTTGCACCCCTTTCCACGTTCTGGTCTGAACTGTAGAGGCAGCTTCTGGTTGTATCTTTGAATTTCCCAGCATTTACTGGTCTGTCATCACTTTAATGTTCTTTAAACATAATTTGTGGCATTTTCCAATACTCATCTTCCCTGGTTCCCAAGAAATGTCTGACCTATTTATGGGCCATTGTTACAGAGAGCTGGAGAGAGTTAAGCAAGTTTCCTGGTTTGTTCTCCACAAACAGTTTGGTTTTCCTTTGTGCTCTGAAGTAAATAAGTTTAACTGTGTTTAAAACCACAAATATACAATACTGTCGCCCACACATTCCCAAAGGGTGAACATTATGTCTGAAATCCTATGGTTTACGATGCTCAGGATATATTTTACTCCTCTCTCCTCTAGAACTGAAGGTTGGAAGATGCATCAGGAGAATGCATGTGCCCTTTCCTTTACATTTTTCTGCTAATGACCACTGTCAGAAATACTGAGCTAGGGGGATATTTTTTCTGAGTCAGTACAATCAGTCTTGGGTTCTCATGCCTACAGAAAGGAGTTGGCTAATTTAGTTACATACCAGTGTTCCTCTTTATTGTCATCATCTTGGGAAATTGGGGAGAAACACTTTCATTTCACTTATAAATATGACCTCTGAATCCTGCCTCTGGTCTCAAGCACTGATTACATCCACCAGCATTACCAGGATCTGGGTTGTATGCTGGGACATACAACCCCATGTGTGGGAACATGGTTTTCCCTGTGATGTTCTGGTTCTCTTCTGGAATGGGAGCAATCCAAAGGGTGCTGCCTGGGTTTGCCTACACCAGGCCTATCCAGTACAAAATCAAAACAGCCGTTGGCTTCAACAGCTCTAGGATTTGGGGATCCTTTCCTAGCGCACCTATGTGTCTGACCCAGCATAGCCATTCCTATGCTCTGACCTCAGGTGGAAACTCTTGGTCCGTTAATGGACATCATAGTAACTGCAGCAAATGACATGCCAAGAAATAAGAATTTGTAAATAAGTTACCTACATTTCTGAACATTTTTTCAAAAAGCATAAATCTTGAAAAAGGCATTAACCTGTGATTTGGAGATAAAACCACAAGCCAAAATCCCAGATCCAGCTTCCTCTTCCTCCCTAGTATTTGGCAAATTGAGCTCTAGAGCTGGACATAAAGTTAGCACCTGGGCCCTTTCTTCCAAGGGATTTGCAAGCAAGTTGGTCTGACATTTGGCAACTGTATTGGTTGCTTTATATACACTCTTATGTGTCAGCTGGGACAAACAGTGGATTAGACTAAAACCTGAGTAATGGAGAGCTACAGAATGGAGGAAGGAGCGTGTCCTTCAAAATCCAAAACACATTTGGTCTGAGTGTGTACAACAAGCCTCTTTCTGTGGTTTGCTAATATATTCTAGACATTCTTGTGTGATACAGCATCATTTCACACTCTGAAGAGTGCCAGGTTACTTTCTTTTTTTAAAAAGTGACATTTTATAAGGAGATGTCATTAATCTGAGTCACTAGTTTATTTTTGCATGCTTGAGCTCTGGTTTGTGGTTAGGGAAATGGTGACAATCGGTCATAAATTTAACTTGGACTCTGGGAGAAGAGGATCATTAGAACAGGAATGAAGAAAAAAAAATCTACCAGCTTGCATGTCCTGAAGCTAATGAACTGCTTTCAGTGGGAACGGGACCTTTAAGGTATTTATGTTTTCAAAACTGACTAGTGACTTTTTGTGCCTCAGTTCTGGGCATCCAGAGGCAGACTAATAAGGTTTGGTTTTCAGAAAGAGGGTGCTACTCATATTTAAAAAATGAGTCAGGCCTCCAAAATAAGCACTCAAAAATGGAGACTTCCAAAATCAACAATAAACATAAAGAGCAAAACAAAAAGCTATCACAGAATTTCATTCAACAGGAGAAAAAAAAAACAGCCTCTGTTTTTGCGCTGTACAAAGGTAAAAGAACCGATGTTTCAGTGCTTCATCTTTTCTTAATATAAAAGAAGAAGTGGTTTCCAGCTGACTCTGTGCAGCTGGAGGAATGTTCTTGGCAGGAAAATGTTTGAAAAAATAGTCCATTTTAAGCAAATATTGTGGAATATTTATAAGAAACCCATTCCGTCTTCACAGTCATGTGTGTTTGTCCTGAAATTTGACTCTTGGAGTTGCAGCCCCCCAGTAAGAGGGAAACAACTGTGGATTTTATCAGCAGCACAGATTTGGAATATTTGCAGCAACGTGCAGACCCAGAATGCTGCTTAAATAACTGCAAGAAACAAATCAGCCCGTTTCTAGACTGGACAAACAGAAAGGCAGAGTCTGTTTGGCAAACAGATTGTTTGCTGGGAGTTGTTTGTCCAGATTCAACATGTGCACACGCTATACCGACACTGTTTGTCAGTTACGAAAGTCCCTTGAAAAAAAGGGGGTTAAAAAAAAAAAAGGTATTAGATGGCCCATTTTGCTGTGCTCTAAAAATATCAAGGCCTTTTAAACTATTTTTTTAAAATAATACAGGAGCTAAGGATTAATTGGACTCACTGGCTTAAGGTATCTGCATTTCTGCATAAAATTAATGTGACAAATTAAGTTTTTATTTAGTTCTCCCTGGCAGAGAAAGGTTGTAATTATGTTAGAGTGTTTACTGCTAAAATATATGTTTAAATAATAAATATGTGTTTCAGAAACCATTTTAAACCTCCTTTTTTAACACAGTCAACTCCATTTCAAGCGTATAAATATTTCAATTACAAAACTTGAATACATGTAAAATAAATTAAAAATATATTATTTACATTTCAAATTATTTATAACATGCAGCCTGACAGCAACAAATTCACTCTTAAAATGAGCAATATTTTTTTGGCTGTTAAATTTGCTTTTGAAATGTGGTAGGCTTTATATTTTAAATATCCACATGTCTCAGGTACTTACACAGATTTTGCTATAATAAATTCTGACTAAGATAGAACCTCTATGATAATTATTTTCATGACATTTTTCTAAAGAATCTTATAAGAATGTTAGAAAAAGAATCGACTTTAAACAAATTGTGTGATTTACATGGTCATGGGACAAGAGCCCATGTAAAGGATCCTAAATTAAGTATTAGACTTCATCCTCAGAACCACCTGCAATTATGATTTAAAATGCATCTAAAAAAAAAAAGAAGAGAAAAAAAGAAAAAACAGAAATCCATATGAAAATGCTTTGCAAGATTTATTCTTTTCCTTTAGCTTCCACCTGCCTAGCTTTGTTTGGGGGTTTCTGAAATTCAACTAAAATGATGTTTAGTTTGGATCCATGAAAGAACAGGATGAAATTGAGAATTCTGCTCAAGCTCCAGCACGGAATAACTGGCCAGGTTTGTTCAAAATTGGGCCTGACTGGTGACACTGGATGAACCTGCGCAAGGTTTGAAATTGTGCTGAATTTCAGAAGATCGACAGTTCAATTCTACACTCTATTAAAGTAAAACAAAAATATTCTCCCTGGGTACTGAAAATGTGCCAGACACTTCGAGAAATAAAGCGGCAAACGGAAGAACTTATCTTGTATTTCATATGTGGCTAGTATGTGTAATTTGAATTATTTATAGATCGCTGTTATTTAGAGATCACTCATGCATTTCTACTCTTGTTTATCATGTTTGCCTGCTTCCTTTGGAAATTATTTCTTTTCCCCTATATGATTTTCTACCGCTCTCATAGGTTATGAAGCCAAGAGGCAATTCTGTAGGGGAGAGCAAGTGAAATGGTTTTCAGCCCCAGCCTTCTTGCAGCCCACTGCAGCATCCTGAACAAACTCGCTTCGATCTGACGCCCCTCCAGCACATTTAACTCCATGATGAAGCCTTGCA
The DNA here is from genome assembly GCF_000705375.1 of Tinamus guttatus. The sequence goes on along the minus strand of NW_010583662.1, from coordinate 188,185 downwards.
ACCAATAACATTTTGACCAGCGTTTCGTTCACTCTTTCTGAGTTTAGAAATTGCCAATTAACAGATTCTGCTGAAAAAGCGGACAAAGATCTGTAATGGGAGCCAATTCCACAGTACCCAAACAAGGACACTTATCCCTGTCCTCCTCATCGTTCCCTGTGAAATGGGCCCAGCAGCCACAGCTTTGGTCCCAGCACACAAATCACTTGTGTGGGACCTCGGGGGCACTTTCATAATCACATATGGGCTGCAGAATGGGGCTCATTTATTATATCTCCTTTCCAGAACGCCCTCTTGGCCACAGTTGAGGACAGGTGGAAGGATGAGGGAGAGCGGGAGAAGAGCAAAGCCCATTGAGGACATTGCAGGAGACTTCATTTGGGAAAACTGCTGCCATGTGTGTGTTGGATTGGCATGGAGAAGGCACTGGGTCTGAATTAAGCTAAGAATGATTTGATATTTATCAGCCATAAGACAGAGGATCAGAATGAACAGAGGGGAAACAGGACTGTCCTCCAAGCCTTTTCATCACAAAACCTGGTTCAATGGCAGGGTCACAAAACGTAACCACAGGGAAACGTGATTTCCATGCTCCAATCTAGGTGCCACAGGGTGAGGACTGCAGGCGTAGTTGGGAAAGGTTGATGCTTTCTTGGGCACTAAACTCACAAAAATATCGATTTCTGATAGAACTTCCAATAGTCTTTTGAAAAGCCATAAAGGCAATACTTAAACTCTTCCTTTGAGCTTCCTTCCAGCGGCAGGGAAACCCGGGGGAATTCTGCCCTAATTTCTACGGCCCCATGCGCTGAAAGTGGCTGTTCTGGTTTAACATCCCAAAGGCTTTGGGGAAATAAAAGGCTTCAAGCTCAATAACGCACTAGGAGACAAGAGGATACGGGAAGCTGAGGAACAGCAAAAGCAAAAAATGGATGAAAAACAACAACAAAAAATATGTTCCTGGGGATCTGAGTCTGTATTTTCCACCATGGATATAACCCTGTATGTTCCATTACCGTTAAGCAGATAGCACTGACTCCAAGCACTTGCACTTTAAAGACCTGTGAGCTGGAAGCACAGAATTCCTGCAGGAATTTCTGCAGTCCTCCCCTCTTTTAGCTGAAGCTACAAGTAGGCAGCTCCTCAGGCAAGCAGCATCCCCTAAACGTTCATTTCCTATGGGCCCGCAGCCGTGGCAGTGTTAAAGGCAGAATTATTCACCGAGGCAGCGTTTACCCTCCTCTTTCCTTGGAATCAAAGGCACTCAGCTAGATCCTGCGCAAGTGAAAGGAAAGGCAGACCCTCTGGCTATAGCAGAGCTCTGCCACAGGTAAATTTGACTAATTATTTTCATAAAACCAATCAAGGAAAGGATTCACATCTCAACGTTTGTTGTTGATTTAGCATGTGGCATAGAAAGAGGCCAGGCTTGCTATAAGCTAGACAAAGCTATTAGACATTACGGTTCAGACAACACCTACCTCACTCCAAACCAGCATGGTGCCGAATATGACCTGTAACCCATCAAAGAAATTGTCTCCTATGATGATGACAGTGGCACCTCCTGTAGTCCATCCTTCACTTGGACTGATGGCTTTGATACATGGTGTAGCTGCTTTTCAACACACATGAAAAAGAGAAGTATTCTGCTGTTAGAACCAGATTTTAATGATTGAAGACTTGAGAAAAATAAAATAAAAGGTGCTTTCATTTCCCCCACGACCGCCCTTACTAACACAAAGATTTCAGCAACCTCATTCTTTCTAGTGCATGTGCATGACCTCAGCCTACATCTTTGGAAGTATATTTTCCTCATTTAATTTCTGTTTGTTTTTGTTACTTGTATTGAAAAAACATTAACTTTTCCAAGCCTATATTAGCCAAAAAAAAAAAAAAAAAAAAAAAAAACCAGCATGATGGCAGAAACCAATTCCTATCAGGACAAAATCAAATCCTATCTTTTTTTCTATAAGAAATCCTGAATATTTGAGTTAATAATCTCCAGCAAGCTTGCTTTATGATCTACTATAACCTAAATTAACTAAGGCAACTCCCAGGAATATCATGGAAAACATCAGCTAAATAAATAAATAAAGGGCATAAACCACAGCATTTCTTTAAGTCATGTACAATCAGATCCAGGTGGTTCCAGTGTTAAACCACTCTGCCCTGCTTAATGCTTTAGCAGCTTAAAAACATAATATATCTATATACATATATATATAAACAAGAGAGAGACAGCCACAAAGGAGAAGAATGAGGACGAAAGAAGGAAAGAAAGAAAGAAAGAAGGGAAGAAAAATAAAACGTTGCAGTAAAATCAAAAGGTTTAAGACATCCCAGTTATAACTACTAGATGATTAAGAAATGCGTTCAACATATTTGCCATAACTTGCCACTTTCTTGGCGTCACACATCCCCTGGGAGGATCTTGAAAACTCAAGCAGTGCCCAAAGTACTAAGCTCAATTCTTGGTGCTATAACACACTCCGTTTTAAGCCTGCCCAAGCAGAAGCAAGCTCAGCTTTGTACACCAGCGAGGCAGGGCAACATAAACATCCATACACTGATCACCCTCCTCTGCAATACTAAAGGACATCTGAATTTAACTGTGTGCTGAACCCAGTAGAATAACACCCCTGTAAAAATAGCCTAAGAGAGACAAAAAGTCCTATGTAACTTGCTGCAGGGAGGAGCAGGCTGGCTAAGGTGACTTGTCTTCACAGAGACTGATGAAAACAAGTGGCTTCATCTCAAATGCCACCTTCTCCTTGCTAAATCTGAAGAAGGGCAAAAATGTAACACTGCACCATTACATAGCATTTTAAGTAAAATGGGTACCTCAACAACTGTAGAGAAATAAATTCCTTAAAAAAACAGCAAAACTCCACTGACCAACATCAGCACTAGGGAGAAAGATCCTTTCCTTTACATAGGAACCCACTCCTCAGCTGAGAAAATAATCTGTCTCTATTGAAAACATATGGGGGACTGACACTGCCTGTGCCAAGGCTCAAATGTCATTCAGGTGTCAATCAGCAGGACCTCGTTATCTTCACACAAATCTGCATCCCTATCTGCTCCTGCGGGGTTGCTGGCACTTGGCTGTTAGTTACCTCTTGGTCAAAAAGCTCCCTGAGCTTTATTTGCCCCAAAAACTTTAAGGATGTGTCAATGGAAAGCACACAGGTACTTTGCCGGGTTAGGATTTCCTAGAAAAAGAGGGATGTGAAACATTAGCACCACCCGCACACCCAGGAGGTACTGAGCATGGCTGTGTGGGTGCAAGACTCTGCCCTACATATAAATAAGCAATATAATGGTAAGTAAATCGATTACCTAATACTCAGAAGCTCGCTTTAAGATGCTCTAGACACAAAGTACTAAATAAATGGTGTGCAACAGTATGATTATTTATCACCTAAGTTCTGGCTGCTTGGAGCTACTTGCATGAGCTGGTGAGCCCAGCACAGGGATCCTTCCTCAGAGCCTGCCAGGCTGGAAGCAGGGATGGAGCTGGACCGGGAGCTACGGAGTCCCCGTGGGCACTGCTGCAGACCCGGTCCACATGGAACAGGGGAGCAAACAGACCCCGGCCCCGCTTACAAAAAGCTGCAAGTGTCAGGCACGAACTTTTCCACTACTTAAGCTGATGGGGCTGCCAGCTCGGGTGAAAAACACACAAATACCTGCTCAAACGCAAACCCAGCTACACACACGCACAGAAAAAATCATTACCCTGCTCCCAACTTGGCAGAGTGCAGCCGTTAACTTTTACATGAGCTAACAAAGGAAACATCCTAACGTTACCGTCATGAAAATGCAGCACACACAGAAGTAACCTCAGTATGTTTAATTTGGATTCAGGTTACTTGCATAAAACTGTGCATAAAAACCCATTGCAAAGCCCCAAACCAAATGCTTCCCTTTCAACTGAGCTCATAGCACTGGCTTTACAGTGAAAGCAGCTTTTCAAAATGCCATCTAGCCCTTTCACAGAATTAAAACTTTTCATAAATAAAATTAAAGTCCCTTCCAAATTACACCCTTCCCAGTATTTCCAGTTGATTGTGGACACCCACACCACAATAAAACCCAAACTTAATCAGTTTCCCATGTGTCAGAGAATGAGCTCTTTTTCTTAAAAACTATAGGCAATGTTTTTTTCCCTAAATACCAGTGAAACAAAAACGGTTTGAGATCGTAAGCCATTAACGGGAAACATATGCAGGCTTCAAAATTATAGATTCAATTCATCTTTGAAATGAATGCAAGACACTGTGCCACAGCGGCAGGACCCCGCTGCAGGTCTCAACATCCATCCTGCGCCGCTCATTCGAGCGGGATCTTCACACGTGCTCGGCACCAAACACGTGCCAAGCTCCATCCCAGCCTGTGGGGAACAGAGGCCCTGGAAGGACGATGGGAAGATCAGGGCCCATTTTGCCAGAGAACCCCTAAGGTAAAACTAGGAAAGGAGTGATGACCTCAGTGCTGCTTATGACCAGGGTACAACTGGCTGTCCAGCTCAGGGCCTGCACTCTTCATATTTCTTCTGTTAATCATTTGGCAATTCTCAAAGTACTGTCTGGGAGATGTTTACTTCTGTGAAACCCTACAAAAAAGAGCTTAAGCAAAATGATCCTTTCAAAGTTTTTTCTACATTTTGTTTTGGTCACAAGCGAAGTCAAACTGCAGACCATCTCTTGCAGAATTCCAACATTTCTATCTGGGATTAACTGTGATACTTCTTGATATTTCCAAGAGGAACAAAATATTTTGTTCAAAAGAGTAATATTTCAGATCCATCTGTAGCACCAAAGCACCTGCTAAAATAGCCTAATAATTCTGAGTGTTACTGAGGGGGTCCCCTTCTTAGCCTAATACCGGGTCAAACCAGGGCCAACGTGGGACACCGCGTTCGTCTCCTCGGGTGCTCGGGCGCCTTGGCTCAGCAGGCAGAGATGCCAAAGGGAGGCATTGCAATGCAAACCTATTGCAGCCAATGGGAAATTTGCCACCACCTTCAAAGCTAAGGTCTCCATCAATAATTTTTAAGGATTTATGAGCAGAAAGCTTAATGACTTCAAGGGAAATGGTATTCTGCATCTTCTTTAAAAATCTTCATCTTCTCTCAAAATAGAAGTTGCGAAAGTCTTACCATTTTCTACACAAGGGATGGCAGGTGCCAGCTCCGGTGCATGAGGAAGACACAGGAAAAGTTTTCCGTGTGTGTGCCTGTGTGTTCCTGTGCTCCCCTGGCTTCCAACAAACAGGGGATTTTTCTTCCTTCAAACTGTGACAATAAAATGATTACCCCGCCACAGTTTAGCATAATGGTTCAGAAATGCTCGTGGCATATTGCAGAGTTAAAGTGGAAATTATTAGGTAGCTCCTCTTTGTTATAATAATGATCACTCCACAAATAAAAGCTCTTCTCCCAAAGGTACTGCAAGGCACAAAATGCTAATTCTGAAGATTATGTGTGCGCTTTTATTAAATATTACTATGCCCTGTCTGTTTGAGGGCTTCACCGCTCTGATTGTTTTATGAGTGCCATGTTAATGTCAGCCCCATCTTGCTAGCAGCAGGCACACATTTTAGCTTCTGTAGGAGAGTTGATCAAAGGCCACGTGCTGAGGGAATTGCTGAGAAAACACGGACAAGCGATAAAAATCTAACAGATTAATTGGTTTAAATTTCATTTCAGGGCGGTGAACTTTGGCTCAGGACACTAATACTACACTACCAGTCGAGGCCTAATTACCACATTTCCAATTTACCCCTGAACAATGCTTGGAAAGGAGAATAATAATAATAACAACAATAATAGCAAGAATAACAAAACAACAGCAATGGCAACTCCTTATAGCTTCTCATACATGTTTAACGACTAACTTGGTGTGCAGGCAACAGCAGTAGGAAATCCTCGCCCCCCACGTCGCCTCCTCTGCCTCCAGAGCTTTCTATCTGCCTCAAATAGCAACCGAAGGCAGAAGAAATAACAGATGTCCCCAGGAGCATTAAACACTTGAATTTACAGAATCAATGAATTAGTGATTCAGGTGCCCCACAAACACACACAGGACCCCTCATATTCTTAATTAGGGACCTGAATTTATAAGCAGAAATAGTGTTTTATCCTCCAACAGAAATGATCTATCCCACTGATAGAAAACAGAGGCTGGGGAAAAGAAAACGTATTTACCACAAAGTTTATGGGTGGCCTTGGAATAAGGGTTAATTGAGCTTAGAGGTACATGCTCACTGAGGTGAATTAGTGGGATGCACAGCTATCAGCAGGGCTCTGGGACTGCTCTTATCCAGCTTCTGAAATGTATTTGCACTTTGATTAATGCCCAGCTTGTGCTAGCGACTGTAAGAATGACCTCGCCTGCAGGTTTTATCGTGAAGGGTGGTTTCATCCTCCGTTATTCCCTAGATGAGGCTCTGACAACAGTTGCTGCATCACAACAGGAGTTTAAATGATGGGGCACTTGCTTTTATTTTTCTTCTTGTTAATATTATTGTGACAGTGAAGATGAGTTGCATTAAGCCAGTTAAAAGTAGGAATTCGGATGAATAAAGAATTTCCATTTCATCTGAGAAGAATCTGAAAATACCTGGAGTTCCTTTTTATTTTCCTTTTTGCTTGGAGAGAACTTCATTCCAGACTAACTATATAAATGAGCTGCAGATTAACCTCCAGTTTATGGGTTTGATCCTGTGACTTGTTAAATGCTTTTGGCAAACTACTAATTTTCAGAACATCAAGACAAATCAGTGTTATGCACTCAAAATCATGACTTATTCAAGTTGTGATTCAGCAAAGCACTTAAGTAAGTGCTTACAAGTCCAGTTAATGAAGAAGTTTGCAGAATAAGGAACTCAACACTGTCAAGAGCTACGTAATATACCCAGAACTGAATATCCCTTTTTCAAAATAGGTTTAAGTTACGTGTAGACTATACCATGGAGCAGCGTGCAGAGCTCACCCAACCTCACATGCAACCTAGAAGCAGCAGAGCCAAAATACAAACACCAATGTGCTGAACAGAATCAGTACATTTTGCTCAGCATTTGCTAGGGTTTCCAGAACATTTTTGGTGATCTACACCACATCATATGGTGTAGATCTACCCTCAGGTACCTCATAGCTATTGAAGCCATGTAGGATTTGCTGCTCTAGGCAAAGTAGAGCCCAGGAATGATCCAAGCCTAACTTCCTTTCCCATAGCACTGTGGAGCTGAAGGTGCACAAGTGCCCATTGGAGTCCTGGAGGCCTTTTAATCAATATTTTTAGATCATGGGAGTGTGGATCTGCAGGAGCAAGTGTGTGCACCCACGTGATGCTATCGGGCCCGTTGGACGCAAGCAGGTGCTGCCGGAGCCGCATCCCATGCGCGCAGCCCGGGAAGCCATTGAGCTGAGCTCAAGGCAGAGCCTATGGGCCAGGCTGCAGGCACGGCCCAAAGCGCTAGTTCCAGACCCCGCAGGGAAAGGGAATGTGGCAGCGGTTCACGTATTGCACCCGCAACATTAAATCTTCACTCTTAAACTAAACACCGCACTGGCTGTTTATCTTAGTAAAGTGATGATCTTCCTGCTTTCCTTTTTTCCTATCGCAGGCTGCCCGCTCCTGTTCCCCCCTGACGATGAGCAGCTGCTGTGCAGGAAACGGGGAGCAGAGGGTTCACACCGGAGGGGATAACTCACGCGGCCCCGTGCGCGAGGAGGCAGCGCCCTTCTCCCTGCCTCGGGAATGCCGCTCCGCACGCGCTGGAGATGGCACCGGCAACGCCAAGACCAGCAGCCGCCCCCGGTTCTTTGTGCCGTGACGTCCGCGGCGGGTGGAATCGCTGAACCAAAACCCCACGTCTCGCGCCGTGCCCCCAGCCCGGGGGAGGAGGGCAGGGGAGGCCGCCTTTGTTTTCCGTGCACGACTACCGAAATTCAAGAGATTCGCTGCGATTTTCTGCCTAACAGTCTGGATGCTCTGTTCCCATTAATGGGAATTGCAGATGTAAATTACTTGGTGCAATATTCCACCTACAATCAATACTTAAGCCAGGGTCTCTCCTTTATTCTTACAGATGGGCTCAGCTAGCAAAGTTACATTTCACCGAGTCCTCTGCATTTTTCTTCCCTTAATGATTTCTTGAGCTCGCAGTTGTTGATCACTGCCTGAAACATGATTGCATGGAAAAAAAAATACACAAAAAAAGGCAATACTGAATAATGACATGTGTTACCAAAAACAAACAAACAAACAAAAAAAAACTCCACTCTATTATGTGTTTTCCTTAAAATTTTTCCTTAAAAATAAGATAATTTAGCTATCTCTACAATAATCACAAAATATATCTTTTCATTTTCTCTTTTAGAACCTCTTCACAGGATCACAGTAAAAGCTTGTTTTTTTCAGCTGAAGATATACCTCCAACTTTCAAAAAAAATGAATAAGGCAATGAAGGTCCTTAGCATCCTACTGAAAGTCAGGAAAACTTCACCTCCTAAAGAGAGCTCTGTCGCGTTTGTTGATTCGTTTGGCAAATAATAAATTCAGCAAGAAAAATATGATGTTGCTAAATTTGGTTGAATCCAGTATACAGATTCAGCCAAAATATATTTTGAGAAGCCTAATAATTTTACTGTACTACTTTTCAATGGACCACTCTTTCAAAATCACGTTTTCATTTCAATGTATTTTAAAGGCATAAAAGGATATTTCAGTTGAATTTCAGAGTTTAAACTCCACTTTTTTTTTGCTCCTAAAGTCAGAAAGTTTCCATTCTGAGTAAATGTGAAGCAGTTTTTTGCTGTTGCTTGCTTCCACCAAACGTAGCCCAGACCCATGTGCCCCCCAGCTCCAGGTCCAACAAGGTCTGGGCCATCGCGGGTGTCTCAGTTGCCTTGTGCACATTGACCTGTGTCAGCCCTGTGAAGCAACCCAAAGTATCACGTAGGAACTACAAAACATTGACTCCATTTCCCCCCGTGCCGCGGGGTCACTCGCCAAGGCCCAGGAACAGTGCTTTTTCCTGAAAGACGGGAAGCTGAAGACAAGAGCACGCGAGGGGCAAAGGAGGATCCACGCACAGGATCGCGCTGCTTTACCTAGAGATGGGCTTGAAAAGCTCAGCTGCTAAAACAACACAAAAACCCCACATGGTTTCTCCTGTTTCAGTTTCAACTGCTTCCTATTGATTTCACTTCCGCTGATAAAGTCGCAGGGGCCAGCCAAGTCCACAAGACTATTTTAAAAACAATGAGCGTGTCCAGAAAGGAGAAAGCATCTGTTTAAGTGCACTGAAGTTTAAAAATAGTTCCCACTGATGCAATTTCTGGGTGAGGGTGAAGCCAACCTTGGGAAGGGAAGCCCAAAATGTGTAATATAAATCAACCCTAGAAGTTTGTCAAAACAAATGTAACAGCATAGCTTGCATACCCCGCATCAGCCTTGATTTAACTGAATCCCTCGTCAGCGGTGCTGAGGCCTGAACGCACAAAGCACGTTATAAGATGGGACCAGTCTTTTCCTTAATATTAATCCTCTGCTTTACTGTTTTGCCAAGTCCTTTTATAACAGAAGGGCAGGTGGACACTATTTCTAAATTCACACGTTGCTGTTAACCATCGCTTCGGTCTCATTTTATCTCTTGATCATCTTCTGCTGATGGACAGAGGGAATGGGGACTGTATCTTGCAAACTATAGAAATATTCTCCTTCATCTTCCATTAGCCACTTAACAAACCGTAAAGCCTCTCCAGCAAATGTTTTTAGTTGGACGAGACTAGGTGAGAGCTCGTGAGTCACAGCATCCACACCCTGCAACGTGTAAAAAGTTCTACAGTCCAAGAACAGTATCGTGAAACTTGATGTTCACATGTACAGGTTATGGTTGCACTGGTTCAGATTAATCAGTGATATATATACTAATCAATGATATATATAACATTACTTTGTAACACACAGAAGCTATTCCAGATAGCAGAGAGGTGAATCTAAATCTGAATTCCCATTTCCCAAAGTAAAGTCTATTTTTTTCTGGAATATTTCACTATCACAAAGAGTAAGGAGAAAACAAAAACAAAACAAAACAAAAAAACCCACAGATTTAATTGTGTCCCATCCTCCCAGCCCCTGTGCTCCATGGCGGAACCCCAAGGAGTTCACCTGGGATGGATGCTGCAATAAATGAGGAATTGAGTTCACCTTGGTAAAAATAGGAGCCTAGACTAAAATTAATTTTTAGCTCAATTCTCTTTGTTTGGGAGAATTCAGAAAGGCTGCCCACAACAGAGAGCTCGCAGTAATCATCCCGCAGACACTGAGCAATCCATGCAGAAATACAAAGCAGTTGCGGCAGGGGCTGAGAGGGCCTGTAATCCAGTTTCTACAAGGAAAATTCAAGTACCCTAAGAGGTCTTATTCCTCTTCTGATTTCTCTCACAAATTACAGGCTGCTCTCTAATGCAATTTTCTGGAGCCTGAGAATCATAAAGTCAAATATGAACAAGTCTAGTGGAAAATCTGTGACGCTAATCTTGGCCTACGTCGTATTTTTAACAGGCACTGAATTTGTGTGCCGGATTATCCAGATGGCCATACAGGAATCATCCTGATAGGATTAAACCTTTGTGCTGAACTCTGCTCCATCTGTTCTCGGAGGTTTGCCTGTCGCTATCAGAATACGAATTTTTAGCTCACGTCTAACACCACAACTGAAAGCGCTTGTATACCACACACAGGCACATCCGTCCATACATTTATATACACACACTATATATATATATGCATATACACACATATCCTTGAGTACTTGATTTAGTAATGTGAGATGAAGTTAGCCTGAAGTTTACCACTGAAGAAACATATTGGTTTTATTATTTGTTTGAAGAACAAAGTATGCAATATCTAAATTCAAACAAAAAAGCATTTTTGTTGTTGTTCTGGGACTTGTTCAATTCATTAAACCATAATACTGCCATAAATTTACAGATGAAGGCATGACTAAATATAAAGCAGCATGGCTCTTCATCTTTGAAATCTATTAGTGCATGAGAATGTATGACACAATTTCACTTTGAAGATATCATGGTTAAATATTCCAGATTAAAAAACAAGCAGCAACAAAAGACATGCACAGACACAGAGCTGGTAGCTGTTATTTGTGTCTCAATCCAGTCACAGGCCAAGAACAAAAGTAATAACCAGAGCCAGTAAAAGAAAAGCTTATTCCCACTAATGTTGCTTTCTGCTTTTATTATCTATTAATGACAGTCTTTTGCATTCATTGTTGCAGCCTGCCAGATGCAGCAAAGATCCATATTCATCATGTGCAAAAATTCTGCTCAGGCAGGCTCCGTGACAGATCACAGCGCGTTGCCAACCGAGAGACCGAGGTCCGATGGACGGCCTCCCATTTCTGGGCCCGAGGCCAAGGGGATAGGTAGGGAATCTGGCTCGTCTGTAAGAAAAGCACCCCAACGATCAGGAGACTTAACTAAATCACCGGCCTGGCCAGAAACACACTGCAAACTAATGAGTATCTGGGGTGGGGAGAACTGCATAAGAAAAATAAATGCAATAATTCAACTGATATTATTATTATTATTATTTGGGAGGTTTGAATGAGGAATGCAATATAATACTGGGCCCGTGTTTGTTATGGCAGCGGGACAGCAGCGAAGGCAGTGTAAGCTGAGCCGCGTTTCGGGTGGAATCCCTCGCTGCGTCGCACAGACTGAGAGCCCCTTGTCCGCGCTGAGCCGCGTCTTTCACGGCGCGTCCTGCTCTGTTCTTTGTGCCGCGCTGAATGGAAGGGTCAAGCGCCTCCTCCCAGCCAGCGAGGTCTCGCTTGCAAAAACACAAGCATAAAAATATATTTATAGCTCACGGTATCTGTCCAGCAACGACACCACATAAAACCAACATGCTGAAAATCTGAAGAGTGAATACTTTGGATCCCGGCCTACAAATGCTCAGAAAAGTTCGTTCGTTCAGCGTGTCTGATAGAGTCATGCTATGCTATTATTTATTTATTCATTTAGGGCTGTGTTTCAGACTTGAGGCATGGCAGCATGTAAAAATTAAGGATTTGCCTCTGGCTGGGGGTGAGTCAGACTGCCTTAATTAACATCCTCGCTCCCTTACAACCAGCAGCAGTGGGCAGGCACCTCTGGAATCCAGAAGACTTGGAGCTCCTCACCGGCTCCTACATGAGGTGAGGAACCCCCACAGGACAATATCATAAACAGAAAACTGCCTGAAGCAACCTCATAGCAAAGACAGGGCATCTGATATTGAGCAGGCCCCTGACTCCAGGCTTCACAGCCGACACCTCTGTCTGCCTGTGATGGTGGTGAGATGAAGAGGAGCACCCACAGCAGCCTCCCAGGTCGCCAGTCGTAGGAAGGCTCACTGCTGTGCAGGATAACAGACTGGTTTTGCACCAAAAGGCTCCTAATCAGAGTTGCTTCACCTCAAAGTGCCCCAAAGGGCCAAATCTAGCCTGGTATTTTTCCCCTTTCCTCATCTCAAGAGCCCAGGAAGGTGTAAGCAGCACATGCTTGCTTGGACATGCTGCTCCACAGCACTGTGACCTCGAATCCCTCCCCACAAAATGAAACTGCAGCAGGAAAAACGGGTAGCCTTATCGTCAGGACTGTGATTTACCTCAAATCTTGACCTTCTCTTTTAGCAAGAATCAGAAAGCAGCACACCTATGAATTCCACACGCAACGCAGGATTTTCAGCAAATACTACCTGCGAGCTGTACGTTCAGCCTCCAAGAGCAAGGACACGTCTGCCCGGCACTTCACCATGCAAACAGGGACCTCAGAAGGAAACACAACAAGCTTTCACAGGCCTAAATCTCCAAGAGACTTGCTAAAAATCATAAAAAATTAATTACCAAAACAATTCTGAATTTCCTCCACTGTTACTAATGGATAGTTCAGGTAACAGTAGTGGAGTATAAACCACATAGGCTCATACATACAGCACGCTCTCTCACACATTTCTCTAATCCTAATGTCATTCTTCTACGCTATGATGCCATTGTGTTAGTGACATGGTGGCCAGCAAAGCAAATTGAAATGTAATGAATGCTCATTATCTATGAATATTCATTGCCTATTAAGCGCTCCTACATGTTTTCCTGTGTTGGTAGCTGTGAATTTTCTGCCAAACAGAGTAGGGAAGGTTTTTCTGCTTGTAACTGTATTCCAGTTCCTCTGAGGTCTAGAGAAAAACCTCAAACCTTCAGAAAGCTGTTGGCCTCCAAATGTGAATTGACTCTCCAAATAAGAATTAACTCTCATTCTGGTTGGAGAATTTTAATCTGAACTTTTCTCTCTTACACATGTGCAGTAACAAACCATACTTTCTTTCATCTGTATCAAATTTTAAGGACAGCTTCCCCCATGTTTTCTTCTTTTTGCAGTTTTGGGTGCACAGTTCTAAAAGCTCCTTTGGGAAATTCACAAAAGGCATTCTGCCTTCATCCAGGTACCATTTTTCCATGAATTCATGACATCCTCATAACAATAGAAGGTATCAACATATCATAGCATTCAGATATTTTGGGAGAAGGACTGTTTTATTTTTCATCTAGTTGAAAAACATAAAGGGTAACTGCTCATAGGTAGAAACTTGATTTTTTTAAAATCAAGGTGTCTCCTGCTTGTAACAATTTTTCCTTTTTCAGTTAAACATCCCACTAGATCCCCAATGAGTGACTGTCAGGCATTAACCTTTTCTAGCGGTGGTAACAGGAGAAACCAAACTTGACTTTACAGGAGATAAGTAGTTGCTATATAATGCCTATGGAATTTTTATTAAAGGTTGAATATATCAACTGGTATCTATTATGTATTCTATAAAATGGCAGCAGCAATGTTAGCTTATGTATGCTATCAAATAATGTTGAAATAATGAAAAAAAAAACCACTCGGACTCAAAATTCCCAATTCCAATATAGCTTCAAGAAGTGCTTGTAACAGATTGTTGGAGCTGAATTTCTGGAAGGAACTTCTCGCAAATCTATCATTAAAAATATCTGCTTCCAGAAAAAAAAAAAAAAAAACTTGTTTTCATTTAAGTTTAAACTAAAAATAATTTTCCAAACAATAAAATTGTTGCAACCTGATACTCTAAATTTTTGAGAGCCTCTAGTTAACGGCTTTCTCAGGCTGCTTTAATGTAACTTAGCCAAATAGGAAGAGAAGCCTTTCTCTTTGACACGTTTGACATGACCAGCAGCAAGGTGGCCACCTCTGCCTATCCATCCAGCTCTGTGAAATTCTTAACAATGTCCAAAAAAGCGAGGGGCTGGTCCTGCACACAGCTGCTCTGCTCAAGATAGAAAATAATAATAATAATAATTCACCAGCTCAATCCAGTAGGGTATAACAGAGTTAACGTAGTTTGCGGTATGTAAATTGGAGTTGCAGTGTACTCTCTTAATTTGGTACATCCCAGGCTTCATTCCAGAAGGGACCATCGGGATAATAGAGCTCAACATCCTGCATAATGCCAGCCAAAACACCTCACCCAACAGTCTCTGCATGAGGAATTCCTCAAGCACCAACCTCGGCCTGACCTGCAGGATACCCTTTGGGAAGATACCTAAAAGTATCTTCTGTCCTGACTTAACATTTGTAAATGCCAGAGAATCTGCCACAGTTTGGGCAACTTATTTCAGTGTTCCCTAGAGTCAAGATCTGGTTGAGCTCGTTCTGGAATATATTTACCCACAAATTCTCCAAAATGAAGCACCTTACCTTTCTGCTCGTGTTTTGCCTATCCTGAGGGACAGAAGCTCCAGCTCCACCTGAATATACATACAGAACTAATCCAGCCCTCATGTGCTCACTTATGTTAGAAAGGATCCAGCTGCAGTAAGTCCACAGGGCAGCGAAGAGGTTAATATTATTCACTCAGTGAGGTCAAGCTCCAAGAACACATAACAAGCCATTATGTAAAAAATTGCCTGAATTTATGAGTCACTGCATTTATGAAGGAATCGATATGAGAAAGACAACTTGGCAAAAGTGAAGAAAATGATTTCCAGCTTCAAGTTTTGCAATCCTTCAGTATATCAAGGCTCACTTACTGTTATTACTATCCATGTTGTGCAATGTTCCGAAAGTCACATTTTTTCCCTTGTGTATGCATGAAGATGTCCAACAACCCTAGGTATTCTTCCCTCATAGAAAATAAATTAGAAAGCAGAAGTAACTCAGAATAACACACAAGATCCCCTCCAGTAGAGTGGTAGAATCCTAATATTTTTTTTCAATATTTCCCTTCTAAATAATAAATCAAGTCCACTGCATTCCTCTATATGGGATTGAATGGTACAGAAGAAAACTGTGTGTTCATATTTCTCAAATAATCATGAAAACAGGTTTAAGTAAAGCACTAAGATATAACAGATTATTTCACTCAAAGATGCAGTGAGACAAACACTAAAGTTTCTTTGTTTAAACAGGACCAGTTTGTGAATGTGTAGTCCCTAAGAGTTCAGGAACTAACAAGTTTTGAAGATTAATGTTCTCTCTCCACTTGTTAATAATTCTGTCCTCGTCAATATGCCCTCTTGTATTATCAATTTAATCAACAAGTGTGGACACAGGTAACATCAAGATTTGGGGTCAAAAGAGTTAAAATGGAGCTAAAGGTGGTGCTGTCATCTCCGTGGCACCATTAAAAATGTAGGGTTTAATGTTGTGACCATCTACAGCACAAGAATCAGGTCACTAACTCAGACTTCTGAGCATCCTTTAGGAATCAAGAACTGCTGTACTCAGCACATGCAGCTAAACTGAAGTGATACAATCACCTTACTCAACAATTCTGTTATAATCAGACCAGATCAAATAATATCTAAAGGCAGCCAGGCTCAAGCGTAATTTTCAGTATTATTCTCTTAGCAGAGTTTGTAGAGGGGACAAGGACAGGCTCTCTCAATGTCCCACCGCCAAAGCAGATAATCTACTTGACGTAAGCCAACCTGGGCACAGTCACTGCTGCTCTTCCTTTACGCTACACTTTGCATCTCCAGATAGGAAATGGTCTGAATCAGTCACTGCCACCACGAACTAGGACACCAGAGCCAAATCCTGCCCATCACAAGTATCGTAATGGAGCAATTGAAAAATCCAGCCGTGAACTAACATTTCTGGGACATTAGCCACTAGTAACAGCATCACTGTATGGGGATGTATATTAAATACACACACATATTCACACACATGTACATTTTTTTATATATTGCATATTAAAACAAATGTAGGACATTATAAATCATGTTTTTTTTTTTTGTTGCTCTCTTCAAATTCTGACCTCATGTTTCATAATTTACCCTCATGCCCACCCTACACCATTCTTCCTTTGCTGCTGTTTAGCTGAGATGGAATCAAATGGCCAGAAAACCTGATTTTTTTGCTTTCTTCTGGAGAGGAAAGGGAAGAGGAAGGAGGAAAATAAAAAGAAATAAAACTGGCCCTTTAAAAAAACAAGCATTTAAGCTGCTTGTCAGTTGTCTTCCTGACAAGGCCACTTGAATGTATTCAGGAATATTTGCATAAATGCTCACAGTGAGTTCACCGTGGCAGCTAGCGCTAATGGTACATAAAGTAATTTAGTCACTTCTCTTAGGCATCCTGTCAGGGTGATAAGCACCCCCTCTTTGCCTTGTTGCATATTAGATCATTAGATAATAAAGTGTTAGAGCATGCAAACTGACAGGGTCTCAGGGACTATCATTTTTCGAGGGCATTGCATTCTGCCAGTGAGGAAAAATAATAGAGAAACTGATGCTGCAATTGGCTTTACATTCTAGTAAAACCATTCAGAGATTTGGGAAGAAAAAGAATTTTTACTCTGCTGCAATATGAGAGTTTTAACCGGAAACTTCTGCAGTGGTGGACTTCACGCTGGTAAACTTGAAAAGGGTTGTTGCAAACCCTGTCAAAATTGCCCCCTTCCATAAGCTACTCACTTAAATTGCTCTGGAAAGGTTTTTCTTTTAAAATTGACACCCTGGGACGAACTACAAGCTGAAATATATTCTACTGGTTGGAGCCTATTGGCTCTTCCCTATACATCCTACTATATATGTACAATTTTGAAAGGTCAACCACACCAGCCTTCTGGTTTACCATAAATATAAAACAAGAAAGCATCCAACTATTTGTGAATGAAAAAGTGATAATTATTGAAAGCCACAGATTACTGTGGCTCACCCTATTTATACCACACAGAGATGTAAGAAATAATTGGCCTCTGCCAGCTATTATTTTTGAAAGATAGATATATTTATTTGAAATAGGATCTTCTTAACCCGCTGGTTTCAAGGAGGGCACTATGTGGATGTGAAACCATGATCTAGGTTCCTAGTTTTATTCAGAGAGATGAGTGACGAGAAGGAACTTTCCTTTTACTGTCTGACAAGCAAGATATAAATAGAGATGTGTTGGATGTCCCAAAAATAATCCAGGCTACCTGCTAATGAGATGGTAAAAACCCGAATGTGGAGACACTGGGCTCCTGAGAGGCTGAAGAGGTAAAATTGTCTTTGCAGCTTTTTGGCACCCAAAGACTTTTTTTTAGGTGTCACATAAACTGCAATTCAATGTTTAAGTGCAGTGTTTCCTAATACAGTTTTGTATTAGGAAATGACTTAGGCAACCAGGACACCTCGTTGCTCCATTCCCTCCCTCTTTTCCCCAACTCAAACCTCATGTAAAGACAGATATTCATCATTATGGTAGCCAGATACTTGTGCTAAGGAGTTAAATATCTAGGCAAGTACACGAGAATACATTTGTCAAGGGTATATTATAGTTAGAAGCCAGCATTTCATAACTTCTGATCAGAAGTGGCTCAGCAGAGCAATAAACTAGGAGCAAATCATCCCCAGTCGTTAGCTTCTTGTCTTGCCATTTACAGATATTGTCTAGGTCAATCTGCCCTCCCTCTTAGGAGCCAGAACAGATGGAAAAAGGAAAGGTGAGTAAACTGTCTTTTCTACCTACACTTAAGGATATAATCCAAGGTGAACATTCCAAAAAGAGAAGGAAAATAATAGATCTGGGGACCCAAACTGAAGATGAAATTTAATATCTGTAGAGGAAACTTGTCTGTTGCAAGGGGTTTAAATTTCTGGGTGACCGCCCAGAATTTCATTAGTATTAAGCCCCATTGAAACTTTTCCCGTTTTTTTTTTTCATTCAGTTAAATGCTTTAGACATACAATACTAGCATTTAACGCAGTTACTGGATTTTTTTTTCTTTTTTTTTGCCATCTCTTAGAATATGCACAGGATTTCGCTTAAAACGAAAAGCTCTATGAGCCTCCGGGAAGAGTGTAATTTTGTAGTGTAGAAATTGCCATTCAAAAGTAAGAATTTACTAGTGGCTGCTTTACGAGGTTGCTTTAGAGGTGCCTGGGAAAGGAGATTAGAAAAATCACCTTTCTCACCAAAACAAACGCCAGGAGATAGTTTGCAGATGTTGATTTTAATAGTAGCACTGTAGTTAGGGTCAACATGGGTATGTATTATCCACTCCTATAAGGTGCAGTTTTTTGTTTCTTTTTGCTAACAGACCCTTCACACAGTGGGAGTGGAAACACCAGATGTGGTAAAAGGAGATGCTGTTATCACACCATGCACAAGAACAGGAACATTTGCAAGTATGAGAAAGAAGTTCTGGCCAAAAGCATGCACTGACGAGACTGAAGGAGAAGGATGGGAGAGGAAATAAAAATAAAAGATGGCATCTCCCGTAGTAGCAATAGAAGTAAATAGAAGTAAATAGTAATAACAAAATTAAGAAAAAAAAAGACTAAATAAGATTGCAAAGTTGAAGACTGAAGTTTTCTTTTGTAATATTCTGCCTCCTGCTAATTAATAGACACGGTTCATTTCTATAAAATGCAGCAAAAATTATGACAGCCGTTTGTTTATTAAAGTAGGTTGTTGGCAGCATGAAAAAAAAATTCTATAGCATGAATTATGTCTGAAAATGGCTCGTAGCCTACGTAAAAAGTTACAGCTAAATAAAAACAGATGTAAATTATGTTTATATAATGAGAAACGCTGCTGAGCTAAGAACTTTAGGTTAGTAAGTGTGAACTACAGCCGCGATTCTGCAAACACTTATCAATACACTCAACTTTACTGACACAAGAAGCCTCATTGATCCCAACAGGACCATATGTGTGCATAATCTTAAATATATGCATAAGTGCTTGCAGGACTGATGCCTGAAAGCATGAATAGAATAGGATGCTGTTTCCACAGGAATGCACTGACTGGTAGAAATTCACACATTCACCCATTTCTTGCTGTTGATAATTTCTTTCAGCATATCTAGTTAACATTTTTCTGAGTGGCATTCGCTTTCCTGGAGAAATTTTTATCTGGTTTCTTCAAACTCTTTGGGAAAATCTATTTAATTATTCATCAGATCCTTGGCAAATATTTGAGAAACAAACCAGCATAGAGGACCAGTGCTTCCTACACTCAGCAACTTCAATGGAAGCTGAGGGCACACGTCTCAGAGAGAGCAAGCACCTATTGAATTTAGGATTATAAACAGCTTTGAAGACAAAGAACAATTCTACCAAGCTGCAACAGAGAGAGGGGAGTGAAATGCCCTCTGTTTTTGTTTTGTTTTTCAGTAGTAGTCATCAACTTTGAGGACAAAGAGCAAAACAAAACATTAATCAACTCCAGATTTTTCAAAGTACATTTGCACTCAACAGTTCCTATTTGAAGCACCTACAGTCAGCAGCAGATGTTCTCTTCCAGGACCAGTTGATCTTGGGGAGAAGATTACCATGCCCCAGGCTGCTTCCAGCTATCTACCCCCATCCCACTCTTGAGGATGTTCATGGTCCTTTCAGAAATGCCAGCTAAATTGACATGCAGGATCTCAAACAATGCAGGTTCCAAAAGAGCTATTAAACTGTTTAAATCTAATGAGCTTCTTTGGACTGAAGCAGATTAGGGAGCATTCAGACAATCATCTTAGCTGGCATATCCATGGCGTGGAGAATGGCCTCCAGCAGGGAGGAGAGGCCGGCAGCTGTGCCACGCAGGGAACAGCATCTTCCTCAGCTGGCACAGCTGGAGCCAGAAGAGAACATTTGTCCATGGCTTGAGAAAGCAGATGGATTTCCAAAAGGGCTCTGCTTTCATTTAGGGCAACTCAAAGGAACAGCTGGATCTCCTAGAGATCTCAGCACTCTATAGGTAGTAGAAATCTAGCCGCAGTCCTGGGTGCCGAATACTTCAGAAAATAGGCAACATCCTTTCGATGTATAGATCCTTTAGATTCAAAAAATTGAGGCAGCTTGGAAAATGTCAGACTCCAATTTTGGATACTGAATAGGAGCAGAAAAAAAAAAAAAAAGTTCACTGACACACAGGACAGATTCTACATCCATGTTTGTCACCAGTCACTACATTTAGCGCTGACCTACTTAAAAACTCCACCTTTGGTCTGGAGGCCAGTCTCTCTAAAATATCTGGTCCCAGAGGTATGGACTGCTACAGGACAATTTGAAACCAGAGGTCAGAGACAGAAACCAAATAAATCCACATTTAATGCCAACCAATGAAAATGATATGCCTACCATGTTCCAGATAAGAAGGCGTACCTTCCGAGGGATCGAGTCTTCGAGCTCTCCGCCCGTGCTTGGAATTGTTGTGTACAAACATATTGTCCGACACTGCCAACACATGGCCATCAACATTGACTGTTGTAGACACCACAACCTGCAAGCACAAGAGCAAAATGGAGGAACATTTGGATATATACGTATTTTTTTCTAAGCAGCATAGTGTGTAATAAACTCAGTTAAATAAATAACAGCTGGAAGCTGTAGAAAATTGCATAGCTATTTCGCATAATAACTGGTGCTTATGCTGTACAAATCTAACAAGAGACGCTATTGATGAGTGGGTCTTTGGCATCGAAAGCTTTTGATGCAGTTTTAAGTCAAATTGCAGAGTTTGTAGCTGCACGGCAGACGGCACACTGTTAACCATCATTTTAACAAGAAGATCTTTATTAAGTATTTTTCCCCCATATACAAGGGCAGCTGTGTTTCACCCTAAATTATCCTTCAGTTTCTGTGCTAAAGTAGATAGAGCTGTTGACATTGCAAATGAGAATCGATTCGGAATAAAAGAAAAGTGTATTTTGCAAAGCTGCAAGGAGAGCAGTCGTATTCCTCCCCCTAAACCCATCGCCGCCTTTGGTCAGCACTACAGGTTGTTGGACTAGACCAGATTTCTCCTGCTCCGAGCTCTAACGCAACAGTCCACACGCGTGTGTGTTGTGTGCACATGCAGGTTTGGCACGGGGTCCCGAGCTGGTGAACACAGCCCTCCTCACCCTGCATTAGGATTATTTGTGCTTCACAACTCAACATTGAAACACAGGGTTTTCTTTCAAGCATCGCCCAGGACGAGTCAGTGCAGCGGCAGCAACAGGAGACCCAACTTGTTGGCCATGCTGGTGGCTCAAGGACGTGTGTCCAGGAGGTTCAACAGACGTAGCCGGAGAGGACAACCCCGCACTGGAGCGTCCAGGCTGAGGCTACGCGAGGAGGAAACGCGGTGGGTGCAAGTGGCCTCGGGCTGCAGGCGGCCGCCCGCCTGCCGGAGCCCACGCTCCCTTGGAGAACTTCGCCTAAAACAATAAGAAGAAATGACCTACACTTCTCCTTATATTAAACAGGGAAAGGGATTAAAAACTGAAACCCACAGAGATATGTTTATTCATGCGACCTCTTACAACCAAATATAATAATTGTCTGTTAATTGCAGTTTCAGCTCCCACCTCATGCTTCGACATGTGAAACAGCAATCAGCAGCTCCTGTTTAATCCACCTATTATGTTGACTAATTAACTTTGCTCGACAGTTTATTTCTTCCTCCATTATCAGCCCCTGTCAGCCGCAAGCACACTGCCGCAAAGGGGGACCTCAGCCCTTTTGATTGATCACCGATAGATTGACATGCAGATTAATTTAATTAGAATCACCTCACTTGAGAAATGAAAGACAATGGCAAGGGGGCTAATAGATCTGCTCTTATAATGAGGCAAGCCTCCAGAGCCCCGGCAGAGGATTTCTGATTTATTTTCCTGAATTCCCCCGCCGCTCTGAAAGGCTCTTGCTTTAATTGTTCTTGGTTTTGAGAGGCTTTAGCCTCTGAAGAGGTGAAATGCTTTACAAGGATTGGCAAACACTGCTGCAACTCTCTCAGGAAGCCGCTGCCTCTCAAAGTTGGTCGAATGGGGACACTTAAAGGATCGCTTACAACAATTCAATTCTGCCACTTGAATAGGATTTAAAAAAAATATCCACCCATTTCTGACCACCTATAAAACCTCTAAAAATATAAAGCAAGTGAAGATGCAAAACTACCCATAGCTAATGCAGGGAGCCTTTGTCTTTAAAAAGGAATACAAAAAGAGAACAGTTTGCATGGAAAGGTTCCTGAAACAGTCCCTCAGAATGGCATTTGAAGCAATAGATGCTTGTGTGTGTTTTAAGTCAAAGATATTAAAATACAGAATAAATGATTCAAGAGCCCCTACAGATGGAAACTTGGGAAAAAGAAAGCACCAAACACTGTAGGTAAGTTCTTCTGAAATCAAACTAGGGGAAAAAAACAAGTCCTATATATAAAATTCCAAAAGGGATTTCAGAAGTAATTTATCCATTACATTCCTGAGGGATAGAATAAAGTTTATGATATTTTCAATAAAATATGATATTATAATAAGTGTCTCAGAGTTTGCAGTCTTATTTGTGCACTTGCAACCATTGTAAATTCTTTGCAACTGGGATTTTGAACTAAATTCTTTGCTGACATTCCTTGCCATAGCTCCATGATTCATACCAACCCCTTTCTTCTTCTGCAGGTCTACTTAGATGTATGTGAGAAGATTATCATCACTGATTACAAGGGCCACCACCTGAAATGTTTTCCCTAAATAACATCCCCAGTCCTTACATCGTATAGGTACACACATTCGCATTGACGTCAGCTGCTGAAAGCCAAATTTGAGGGGATTTGTAGGAATAGGAACACAATGAATAAGTGCTAATAACAGTAATTTGGGTCCCAGGTATTTAGGTCCTAGATATATAAGCAGTTATCTCTACATATGTCTTTTCCTAGGGAAGGACTCTCCTTGAGAAAATAATCCCAGTGTGATCGGTTTTATGTGAGTATATCTTCATTTAATTTTTTTTCACCTCCTCAGGTTTCCAAAACTGTTGATGCAACATATTTTGAATTACTTAACAGTGTCATCCTATCTACCTCCTGAACAGAGAATATGATTTACTACAAAGCGACCACATTGGTGTGGTTCTTCAGTGTCGTTAGCAGAAGAAACTATAAAAGGAATCCCCAAGAGAAACTGTTTCCAGTCTCAGGAAACACAGAAAAAAAAAGTGGTTACTCTTATGTGTCTGTCAGGAGAAAAAAAAAAAAAAAAAGATTATTCATACTGCACCTGCACCACACATAGCACACACTCACTGCCTAATTCTTGAAACACAAAACCTCATTAATACAGAAATACTTAACATACACCACCCTAAAAAAATATTTATGTCCTAATTATTAACAGAGAAAGGATATACCTTGAATATTGTGTGCCACAGTTGCATAATTGGATTGCTGCAGAGCACTTACGTACTTAGGAGTTATGCTCATATTTTTAATCTAAAAAAATACAACACTCTCCTCATTTTGATTTTGAAACGATTGGGATATATTCAAGTTAAAGCACATGCTAAAACTAATTTGTGGAGAAATCATAAAAATGGTGAAGGGGAGAGCCAAAGTAGATGTGAAATGGGCACTGAGGCATCCTAAAACACAGACCATAGCAAGAGGGAAAGGCACACTACAGTTTAATAAATGATTAATGAGGTGCTGACACATTAATGTAAGCGCAGGGACAACCAGGCCTGCCAAATCTCAAACCTTTCCAAATTTTGTCAACAAAACAGTTTTAATTTGGGACAGGCAAACATGGAAAATGATTTTGAGCTTTAGCTTTAGCCCTTCATAGATTTTGAATCTAAATCCTGTATCAACACCAGGGGAGACAGAGGTATGAAAAAACACCTTGGTTTACAACTTTGTTCAATCGAGCTGACACTATCAACTGCATTAACGTATCACGGGTCTGTGAATTATTCTGCCTGCCATTAAATAGTTCAGTTGTGAATGCTGTGGAACTTGGGAAAAAAAAAAAAACACCAACCTGAGACCAGGAGCCTGGAGATCAAGCTATTTATCCACGTTTAGCACTCGGCCTGTTTATTTGTTATGGTACCTCACCTAATACATCAAAATTAAGCATCGCATGACTCCTCATTTTTAACCACAGCCCATTAAGCTTTGCCAACTGATTAAGACATAGCATGTTCCTTGTGCTTTCAGTTTTCTCTGAAGGATGGTGAGGGATCTGTTTTGCTTTTTTTTTTTTTGACATCCCCAATATCTAGTGACCAAGGCAGAAAATATCTGATTATGATGATTTCCAGGCTTGAAGCGTGTCTTTAGTTCTTAACCTGTAACCCCTGCATTTGCTGCTCTGGTCATTCCTTCAAAACTCTGCAAAAATGGCTTAAACAAAATCTTTTACATCTTTTATTTTCATCACCATTTGTTAACCTCTTAATGCAACTTCTTGACTTCCTTATTCTGATAACTAAAAAAAATTTCTCATCTTAACAAGGCACTTAAAAATGTGCCTTACTTAAATGTACGTAAGTACGATATATTCAGTAATTTTGCTCACGTGCCCAAGGACAGGACGGACACTTAATTACTTCATTGAATTGGGCCACAGCACTCATTGCTATTTCCCCCCCCTTTTTTTTTTGCCTCTTCCTTCTCTGGGGATGGAGCCTCGCATGTCCAAATTCCATTATCTGGGATTCATGAAGCATCATCTCTGTCTCTTATGCAAATTTGCAATAAGACACAAGTGGTTTCAATTCAAACATGAGTGGCAGCGTCCCACGGAGGCAGACTAGCAGGCTCAGCACAGGAAGATGTTGTGGTAACAGCACCGAACGGCGCAGCAATTTCTAAGTGACTTTCAAGGTCTTCATAATAAATGATTATTTGGTGTCTTACACAGTGACTCTGTCTCAAAAGTTTCCTCCAAACGAAACCTTGACGTGTGTCAATTTGCAAGTAGTTGTATTAAAAGAAGAACAATGAGATAACCGGGCCACTTGGGTTCCACTAATTATAGTGACACACAGAACTGCTTAGGTCATACGAATGAGTTTTCATGCTAAAAAAGACAATCTGGGCAGAGTTCACCCATGATACCACCTATTTATTAACTGCTATCATTACCACTCACTGTGGCACTGCTGCCCATCCCACCAAGCCTTGAGACGTGAAGACGCATAAACATGGACAGAGCAGCTGCTCCTGGGGCTTCTGGAATAAAAGGACCTGATTTGTTTTTTCCCATCTGGTTGGCTCTTTCTGCTAATAGAGTCACAACAAACACAACGAGGGCCAGCCCTGTGCAAACGGCTCCCACACACACTTCAGCTGGCACTTGGCCACCCCGCTTCGTGGTACCCAGCGTCACAGGCCTGGGCATCTCAGACATGCAGAGAAATGCATTTCCTCCCAGCCCCACCACCGCTTTTACGTTAGGCTTTCAGCACTAGTATATTTGCATGCCAAGTTCAGGGTACAGCTTCCTAACTCATTTTCATACACGAGTGTGAAGGAAGGTTCACACGCAGGTCTCCTGAATCAACTTGTACTCTGCCTTTTCCTTGTTCTTTCTTAACCTCTTTTAGACCGTACTGTAGCCAGACATTCCCAGCTGCAGACAAAAACACTATTACAAAAGAAGGTTTTCTGCAGGATCTATCCTTAGATGCTATAAGAATAGTGTACCTGCCCTTCACTGTTTTGTTCATGAAAAATACAAGCTGCTTTCTAGTAACTCCTACAGAGTTTTGGGGACTGGTGAATGATACCACACTAAAGAGTGGACCAGGCCCTGGGCAGCTGGGCTCTCTAAATATTGTGTGAAAAAAGGTGCTACTATTTAGAAAGTATTTGGAAATACCTTCATGTGGTCTTTTACCCAGCCCTTTGACACAATTTTAAGACACATCTTTCAAGTCAGTGGGAGTATTTCAAGAGTCCGAGGTAGCTCACAGCATTCCGCCACTGAAGTCACATGGGCCAGGATTCCATTTGTGCCTACACGATATTGGGTACCTACACAACAGCATCTCAAACACCAAAGTGCATCATATTGTCAAGGCACCATTTTTATTCTTGTTCCTTTTCACACAAAAAAAATGATAAATGAAAGCCAGACTCTGCAAAGTCTGGCTGTTTTATTTTAGGAAGTCCATTGCTAAAAGACCAACAAGCACAAGTTTAAAAAAAAAAAAAAAAAAAAAAAGAGTGAGAGTGAGGGGGAAACAAAAGCAGCTATTGTAAAACAATAAGCCCAGGCATTTAACAGAATGCTGCAAGCTTCAATACCACACTGTATTATAGTAAGGGTGCTTTGCTCTGCTGAAAGTGATTAATTTCTGGAAAATGCTAAGGTCACACTAATTGACATGACCTGTGTAATTAAGCAGTCTCTGTTTACACACGGAAAGCTCAACTGCTGTGAAGCTGGGTTCATATGACAGAATGTCTTTACAAGTCAAGAGATCAACAACCTTTCTTATGTCCTACCTACTTGCCTACACAGGCTCCTGATTGCTGTTCTGAGGGGCAGGCGAGGCATTACCATATGAAAATCAGGCTGCATCCAGGGCGAGCACAAAACCAACAGCGTGGACGTGTTGTGAGCAAGCTCTGACGGGCCCCAGGGGCCACTGCCTGGCCCAAACCCCCTTGCTGCTCAGAGTCCTGCTGGAGAACACGCTTTCTCCTTCAACCGTAACTCCCACTTGAATCACTGGAAAAAACGGGATGGAGGGTGGACATGGTGGAGAAGCGGAGGGCTCTGCTGTTCTCACACCAGCTCTTACCCAGATTAGATTAATCCCTGGGCCACATCTCTTCAATTCTGCCCTTCTGGGCTTAGAGGGGTAAATAGCATCTCTCTCTTCCTTCCATTTTTTTTGCAATTAAGCAGTTCAACAAAAGATGTATAATCTACATATACATAGTCACTATTTAAATAGCATTGAACACTTTTTAAAAAGTGTTAAAATGCCAGAAAAGAAGCAAAGAACATCCTAGGATACTGCAGAAAGCAGCAGTTATTTTTTGGAATCTATTACCTCCCAAAACCCATGGAGTTTCCAGGACAAATCTCCTTCCTTTGCTCCCCAAGACAAATCCTCATTGAAAGCACCTGACACATTTCCTCCCTGGCCCCTGTGCACTCCTCCTCTTGGAGAAGGAAGGTCCTTTGGCTCTTTACCCCTTATTTTTATTCAGTCCATACTCAGGTAGAAGGCCCCGGCACACTCCATGTCCACGTCTCCAACAGAGAGGCTTGGAGCAGCTATTTCTCCTTGTTGCCACAGCACTGCTCTGCTTCTAGCACTGAGGAAGGACAGTGCAGACCATCTTCCAAGAGACACTGTCCCTCTTCCTCCCCAGTGTGGTCATGGGCACACTTACAGGTAGCATAAGAAATGCCTGTAGCCACCTGAGGTTGCCTTTATGCCATAGCAGGGAAATACCAGTCCAACACATCCTAAGATACACCCAGGGGGATTTTTTTTCCAACAGAGGACTGCAAGGATCACACTGATGCATAGTTATGAGCCCTTACTGCTGTATAAAAGTAATTCTCAAAGTGGAGAATGCCACACCATAAGCAGAGCCACGAGCCTCATTTTGTTACTGGATTGTCCATAGACAACCTGCCCCTTTCTGTCAGCAGGCCCTGGGCTCCTTTGGTTTGGCATGTTTGCCTGAAGGCAGAGTGGAGCAGGGTAGCCCCTTAATCTCAAACACCAGTAAGGTCATTTTGTTTTTCCCTTTTCGCATTTTTACATCATGTGGAGGGGACATTATCTTAGTGAGTTTTCTTCTGCAGAGCAAGAGAATCCAACTACTTCCTGCCAATTCTGCAGCGACGAGAAGCCCACAGACATTACGCTGTGACCTTGTGTTTTTAGCATCTTCCAGGGGATTACCAGGTTAGTTTGGGTCAAACTACTTCTCCCCCTAACAGCTGATTATTTTAAAAGGAGGAAATGTGACTGACTGACCTGAAATCGACGCATGTCTCGTGGGTTTCCTGCATTTTTTAGGCAATTTTGGTTACATTTGAGAAAAAATTTCAAGAAGAACCTGTGGAGAAAGAGAAGTGGTCATTAACAACTTATAAACAATTTGCAATAGCAGCATGTAACATCTGTGCATTTATTCCAACACAGCCTTATTTACATTAGTAATCTTAACTCAGGCAAACCGTCCTGCTGGCTATCCTCAAAGGGTGTAGAGCTCGCATGGCCCCAGCCCAACAAAACCCGTACGCACATCCTAAAGCTTTAAGCAGGAACCTAATGGATCTGTTGTGTCAGAGCCATTAAAGTTTGCAAAGTCAGTCCCTATATCACTTTAAGTGGCTCGTGGTGCCGTCCAGAGCATCAAGGAAGTAGGAGACACATATTTCAGTACAGTGAAAAGGAGCACGGAAAAATGCTAGCCAAGAATATTCCCTTAGGTATAAGTGGGGTTTTATTTTCCAAGTTCACTGTATTGTGCAAATTTTGATTTAACATAAGAATACCGAAAATGTTCCATACAGTTGAAATTTCCCTTCCACAATTAAACCCAATTTGAACATAAAATTAATGTTCAAATAGTGGTTAGTGAAAGACCAAAAACCTTAAAGTCCTGGTTTAAAAGCCCGACTTCACAGGAAAAAAAAAAAAAAAAGGAATATTTTAAATGCAGTCTACTTCCTGACCATACACAGTTCACTGAAGTAGCTATATGACCCTGACATATATCTCTAAGAGAAGACATTGCATTTTACAAAGCCAAAGAAAAAAAAGCAAACATTTCACTGAAAATATTTCCTTCAGTGTTATGCATCAGTGGACTGTAAACTCATAAAGACAAGTCAGTGAATAATAGTAGGTCTCAGATTCCAGGCTTCCTCCTTTAGAGCCAAAGTTTATCAACCTTTTGTCCAAAATAAACTACAGACTAAGGTCTACTAAAGCTCAATTGTGCAAATTTAATCCTAAAATTTAAAACCTAGTGCCACTAGACAGAGAGGCATTATATTTGCAGTAACCATCACCTGACTAAGCAGGAGCCAATCTGACCTGCCTCCATACCCAAACAGAGGGAGAGGCAATTTTTTGATCCTGTCTCGCTGGAAGTTTGGAAGTTTGCTTTTATCAGCATCCACCTTTAACATCCCAACCCAACACGACATTAGCAGAATTTGCACAGGTTGCCATCAGGAAAGGCGAAACCGCAGGGTGAGCACCTTCATGAAACCCCTCTGTGACCAGCACAACTCTTCACCCTGCTCTAGTCCCAGTGCCACTTCTCCAAGGGACAAGTCTGGTGCTTGCTGACCCTCCGTGACAAGAAATTCCTACTAGGCAAAGACAAGTCGAAACTACAATGGACTGCTTTCATTGAAGTGAGGTAATGAGGGGGATTACAAAATGTGATGATTACCAAAGACTGGAGCTCATGACCCAGTAAGTCCCTCCTAGTCCTGTCTTTCTATATAAGAGCAAGCAATCAATATAAAATAAACAGCTTCTGTCGCACACTTGAACAGGCGATGGGAGAGACTGTGCTTGTTTATGTTAAAATAAAGGTGGTATGAGCCACTACATTTGCTCATCAAGAAGGTCCTGATATTCAATAACTGAAAGTTGGTGCTAGTTGTTTGTGTGCGTGTCTTTTTAAGCTTCTAATGGCCAGCTGCGACAGCCCGGCTTGGATGGTGTAAAAGGAGCTGTCAGCACAAATCTCGCCATCTCGAAGCCAGACAACTGCTTGCCACCAGCTGAAGGTTTGTACTTGTGCCAGGATGGATTTTGAGAGACAAGCAAATAGGGCATTAATTCCACCAAAACAAAATGCAGAGGGAGGCGAGTTCGGGATCTTCCACTCGGGATGACCGTGTTCCTGTCAGCAGCTCGTCACCGAGCTCACGCGCTATGAAGGGCACGGACACCAGATCCCTCTTACCCTAAGCTGGCCCTGTCACGCAAAACGCTGGCAGGACCCGGAGAGCACCGCTCCGCGCGGGAGCGCTGGCTGGGATCAAACGCCCGGCCATCTGTCGGGAGGCAAAGACGTCCCTGTCAGCTGGGGCCGCCAACGGGCCCTTATGTGGCCGAAGCGCTCGCTGCTCAGCGAGAAGCGTGTGCCGCCCCAGGGCTTTGCCAGGGGATCCTGCCGAGCTTTCCCCAAGGAAGGAGCAACCCAGGGCTGTTGGAAGGGTTAAAAATACAGTTAAAAACACATGCGCTCAGAGGTGGCGTCACACACGCGTGGCAAACAACCTCTTGTTGTAACTCTGTGCTGTGCATCCAGACACTATGTGGATCAGCAGGTCTGCTCCATGGCCACTAAGACAGGAGGAAAGCCCTTTGGGAAGCCTGCCGTTGGAACTCCATTCACGTGCTTTCCTCCCATGCTACCTTGCTGGCTTGTCTCATCAGCCCATGTCAGCCCAAAGGCTGGGAAAATCAATGCAAAACACAAAGCTGTCTTGTAGGACCTGCAAATCCCCATCCCAAGTTTCAGATTCTAACTCTGCTTGCATTGTGCTGGATCCCTTGAATTCTCAAACGCAGAAGTTTTATCCAAATGAACTGTAGAAGACATTAAGCTCATCTATTTAAAGCTATTCCCCTCAAAGTAAAAAGGCAAGCAGGCAAACAAAAATTCCTTTGAATGTATTCAAACTGTAGAAAAATTAACAGAAAAAAAACAAACAAACGAAAAGAAAAACCCTGTATTTTCAGAAGAATGCTCAAGACACTGAGCTTATGCAGCCAAGTTTGCTCACCTCATTTTAAGAAAAAAAAAAAAATTCATCAGCTCATACAGCACTTTCTGCCAAGCACTGCATTTTTATTCCACCGGGAGATAAAACAAAATATAGGCTGCACTTTGTTTTGGAACGCACCGGGTTGGATTCCCTGGCTATGCAAATATTGCCCCACGCTCATGCAAGGAGCAGCTGAACGGCTCCTGAGCTGGCAGAACGCCTGGCAGGAGAGCACGTGTGCATGGAGGGGAACACGGGCACAGCAGAATGGCTTAAGTCACAGGACTCAGCCTACTTGCTCGGGTCCACCTTTAAACTGCTGCTTCAGGGGCGTTCACCATGCCAAGGCCAATTCTGGCAGCCTTGGTCATTAGCAACACTTGACTCTGCAAATATTTCAGATTGAGATGGACGGGGTGAGTCCAGGAGAAACGCCAACAGAAGTGAGCACTTGTAAGCACAACTTGCAGCCCTGCTTCCATCTAAAATCTTTATATGGGGTGATTTCTTCAGTTCTAACTTTCTTCCTATTTGGCGGCAATCTACTGCATTAATACTAACCATAGAGGATATATAGCATTAATACTAACCACCAGGGTCTGCAATTCATTCCCAAGATTAAAAAAAATGCGCAAAACACAGGAGTATCAATAAAATCTTCAATTTTTATTCTCTCTCCAAAGTTACGTGGCTGCTAAACGCAAGCTCCTCTGCTGCACAAGCTTCAGACATCGATTATCCTCATAGCTAACATTAACAACTTTCTTTTCTACACAGATCAAACAACACATACCTTCTGATTCCCTCCCTGACTGCTAACAGAGCCAATCAATGCAATACAGTGTAAACGAATGCTGCTTTCCTTGCTAAGGTGACAGCCTGCTCGGGAAGCCTGGCGAGATGGCACATGCTGCTGGCTCAGCCCTGCCGCCACTCTACAAGCAACACCAGGGATAAAGCTGGGCCATAAACAAGCCCCCTTATACACGCACACAAACACACACATGAATCTCAGGACAAAGACTGCTTTCCCGTTTTGCATCTAGAATCACCGAAAACTTGCAAGATTTTTCATAATGCAAGGCAATGACTGCAGAATACTCGGTGTCTCTATAACTTGGGAACTCACGTAAACACAAGAGTTACCTGATCTGATGCTTCACCGATTAACCCTGGTATAAGCGGCACTGATGTATTTGGTGTGGAGAAACCCAAGACAACCCCATGTGAGCCAACCAAGGTCCAGAAAGCCTCATCAGACAAACTTCTGGAAAGCACCTGGATTTACTGACCTACACTGCTATTAAATCCCATGCCCTACCTTTCATCCAATCTAGACACAGTTATAGGGTATGGGACTGCAGTTTGGGGGAGAAAAACAGAGCTAATTTTAGGTGACGTGTAGCTGTAGTAGAAAGCAGCTCAGTGCAGGCAGTAAAAATTACTGAAGGAGGTAAAGCTCTGAGCAGTTAATCCATTGCCATGGTACTGTACATCCACAAATCTCTTAAGTAACTGCAACAAGTGATAGAAATATGACCTCTACTTAAATATTGACCTCCAGTCTGAACCAGGCACAAAATTAACTTGAGATTTTGTCTTTTGCATTCCAGGTGGAAACTCTCACAAATGGGTTATTGGCTCCTCTGGGAGGCTTCTCTTCTTTTGTCATGTTTTGATAGAAATGCGTCCCTTGAAGAGGAAGAGGTGTCCCCAGTAAAACTGTGATGTGCTGGCTTGGTGTCAGCAGGGTTGTGCTATCACCACTACCTTCTCCCCTCTGCTAGAGACAGGTTGTTTCCCCAACTCAGTCTTAGCTATTTGGGTGTCTCTATTACCCAACCTTAATTTTACATGATAATTTACCAAACTGGTGCTTTTAACATGCTACATCTGCTCCTTCATATTTCCAGGCTCTTTCCTGACACCCATCCTCTGATTCTCCTTCTGCAACTAAAGGATCTAAGAAGCTTTCTATGAGCTGGAGTTCACTCCACCTGTGTAAAATAATGCCCATCATCTGCCCCTGACTATCTTTCCCATCACCCTGCAAACCACTTAGAGCCTTGATATGCTTGTGCCATGCCCACCCAGCACCTCCCTCAGCATCACTGCTAATTACCACCCCGGTCCACATTAGATAAATAACAGCAAAAATGGCAACACAAGCAGAAAGGATGCAAAAGGATTTGCCTCTTCTGTTTTTCTTTCCACCAGACACTAGCACCCATGTTTACTAAAAACAAAGAGTTAAAGAAGACAAGCCCTGAACAGGATTCTAGGGTTTCTCTTGGGTCACTACCTTGAAGGAACGTTAAAGGAACTCAAACATGAAGGGGTAGCAGTGAGATTTTCTTGCCATTGCCACAATAAATATGTCTGTGGAGGGAGAAAAAAATAGTTGGAAAGGGAAGACGTGCTGCATTCCTGATGCTGAAGAAAAGCTTGTTTGTTCCCAATACATTGGAGAAGTTGTTCAAGAACAGTTCATCCATGTGAAAATATGACAGCTGTAGTGCTGCCAAGGTCAGCCAGACCAGTGGTTATCCAGTAAGTGAGTGCTGGTTGTTCAGCTTAAACCCATCTAGGGCAAACAAAACTGACAGAATCCACCTTTTCTGAAGAATAACAGCATTTGATAGCGGAGAGCAACTCTGGTCTGCTGGGTAAGAGGCCATGAAACGCAGAGGCACACGTGGGTTTGCAAAATCACTGAAACCAAAGCACACGGGCTGCTGCAATATTTAGCGACTGCCCATCAGATAAAGGCACTGACCATTCTGTGCGTCACAGCAATTCAGCGGCGGGCTAAATATGTGCATAAATTTCAGCACACAAGCAGGGAGGATGAACAAGGTACAAAGGTGCTACTCAACACAGAGCTGCGCAGCCCTCCTGCCTCCTCCCCGCTGGTCCCCAGGGCAGGGGACCGCAGGAAGGGGTGACACAGTCGTCTCCAACAATATCTGCTGGGTGTTGCATTCCTGGGGGAAACCTGTCAAATCACAACACCCTGAAGCCGATGTGGGGGTCAGTCTGCTGGGCATGGTGGGCAAAAAATGCGCTCCTTCAGCTGCTTTATTCACTGCTTTGGGTTTTCCTGTCCTCTCTTCTCAATTAGTGATAACCACGCCTAAATAACGATTTGCTACTAAAATCCAAATATAGAGTAAGCGGGGTGCTTAATGCAATTTCAGCTTGAAAACTGAATAATCAGAATGGAGAGACATTGCTTTAGAAATTTCAGAAAGACAAAATACCTTTCAAGATGACTCTTCCTATCAAAACTCTTATTTACATGAAAGATTCCTAACACTTTAAAAAATTAAAATAAAACATTTTTTCCCTGAAACTTAATGCTTTTAACTCTCAAACATTTCTAAACTTCATTTAAAATGAGATTTCTTTTCATTCCATTTGGCAGAGAAAAAATGTGAAGATAATGGAATTTCCTACACATAAAGTTCCAAGCCCAGCACAGTGTGCTGATAACTGAAAAAAAAAGAAAGAGGGAAAACAATCCCTACTATTTAAAGTATGAAGATTCCCATTTATTAACAAGCCCATTTTTTGCACTGTTTTGTTTTGTTCTCTCCTCACAGACCTTTTCATGTACAAGTAACAGGTCATGTCAGATACTCTATTCACAAAAGAAAAATTGAGACTTACACTGATATTTACCAGCATGAGGCTGCACATGGAAATCAAATATAGGCATGGAGAAAACCTCCTATTACCCACATGTTCACAGCTGGATTTTACTTGGCTCTTTAGTCAATAAACAGCAGTAGCTACCTTTTGTGGCATTTTTACAACAGGAAATTTATTCTACAGAAGAGAAATTAAACACCAGATACAGCCATCTAACTCTCTTCTAAACATAACCTTCTTGAGTTGTCAAACATCCTAATTAAGACAAAAAAATCCCAAACCAGCTCTCACTGCATTTAGTGGTCTCGCTGATTTAAAATGGAAACAGAATCAGACCTGTATGTAGTATTTATGGCATGCTAAAGAAAAAGTCAGCCAAACCCAAAACCCTGGAAAATTATTTGTTTTACTAGAAAATAGACACCATCCTCTTTAACGGCACAAAAGATCCAAGAACAGCAATGTGACACAGAGAATAAGCCAAATCACTCAGACTCTAGCTACTGACTAATATTCTTCAGGTAACACTATAATAAAAGAATAATCTACATTATTTTTGTGTTTTTTTTCTGGCTCCTGGAGCTAGCGTAGACTGCATTTTTTGTCATCAATACAGTAAATATTGAGTTCAGATCAGCAAAAAGCTGAGGGAATATCCACAGAATCAC
This sequence comes from Tinamus guttatus, assembly GCF_000705375.1. The sequence continues at coordinate 152,823 of NW_010583662.1, read as the reverse complement.
CAAATCAGAAGGTGAGACTGCCCAAAAGCAGCCCTAAATTACTCAGTGCTCACTTTGCCAAATGGTTCAAGTGTGGTCTGTATGATCCACGCACTCTTCATCAATTTTTGATCATGCATCTTTTGGACTTCTCTAGCTCTCCGATACAGAGTTATGACACATCAGAGAAATTTACACTACTTTGGGAAGAAATATTTGGCATTTCCTCTCATGAGTGAGCTGAAATCCCAGGGAGAATGCTTTGGTTTTTAATCCCCGATTTTTTAATTAGAATAGAAAGAGACAACACCACCAAAAACACAACATCACAGAACCGAATTAAAAATAGTCCAGAGGCAGGTTTGAGTGCTCAGTTTTCTGTAATTCAGTTTTGCTCCCAGTTCTTTTCTTTTTTTTTTCTTTGAGTAGTAGAAATCTGAATTTTCTTATATCTCTGTACCTACGTCCAAGCTCCATTATACAAAAATCTTCATTAAATTTGAACTGCAGCTGGCTTCCTATTATTTAAAAAATAGTTTGAAAGAGTTCGTGCCATCTGGGCACAGCACATACCCTATGTGTTGGTTTATGACAGCTAGATGCAAGATAACTGGACATACACACATCCTTCATATGGCCTGGAGATAAAGCGGTGCAGCACGCACGGGCCAGCCCTGCCCGGCTGCAGTTGTTACCTTACATAGCACAGAAGCCTCCTCGGCTCTGTTTTTTATTTTTCATGCCTCAAATCACAGTCTGTTCTTTACGAGCTGATGGGCCAGTGCTTTAGCTGAAACTGTGACAGACTTTCCAGCATTCAAGTACTTTATTACCAGACCGGTACAGGGAAAAGTCACTTAATCAACGGAATTTATCCCTATTTATTTAGTACCAGAACCAGCATTCGATCAAGTTGTCTCAGTTTAATTACTTTTCCTTTTACCTTTTCCCCATTTCACCCCGGCCTGACCCCTCAAATAGGAGGATATAAAAGTAGGTTAACTATTTTTAATTTTTACTGAAGATGCTAGACTTCAGTCACTGGAAAAAATTTGAAACAGCTCTGCGGTCTGTCATAGTTCACACAATGCCATTGAATTAGCAGCCCTCCCAGAGTCATACTTTTGCTAAAAGAACCTCTGTTCAGTGTAAGTGATGACAGATAACAGCATTACTGTTACTGTAATATGATATCAGTGTTCAATTGCCTGCTACTTCAAGGTAAACTACTGTAACGTTAGCATGATTGCAGAAGAGTATCAACGGTATCAGAGTTGTAATATGCAGGAGAGGAGTGTTAATCCAGCCTCCTACAGCTCTATGTTTCTGTCCTAACAAACATGGGACCTTAAAATTTGTCACACTGAGGTGAGCATATTGATAACATGCTTCTTTCATCAGTGTATTGAAAAAGTTAGAAGTGTTCACATTGTAAATATTTAATGTGTGGGGAACATATACCTCCCTTATTTTTGCCATCCTTCTTTGGGTTAGTTGGATGGATGCTCTTCAACATATAAAGAGCTTGCATGCAAAATTGTGTGCAATCTGCATGCACATACAATAATCAGTGAGTCCTTAGATAAGCTGACACCTGCATACATACCATGTTATCATCTGAACCTGCAAACCCAGAAGGTCGGGTTATTTAAAGAGGTGTGTGAATATCCCCTCTAACCAATGTCTGAAGCTTTAAAGCATTGAGAGAAGTTTCTACACAAATAGAAGTGGGTTGCAAGTCAAAGACCATCTGAAAGGACATTGACTTGTTAGGTCAAGGTTAACCTTGACTAGTTAGGTTACTGTAGACACTATGTTATTGCCACATTCCTTCCCAACACCTGGCTCAAAACTTGCTCTGGTTTTGTTTGTCTAGCTTGCTTTTTTTTCTTTTTTTTTTTTTTTTTTTTTTTTTTTTGGCTTTTAAGTGGAAATTGCATAGTGTTTAAAAAAGCCAGGAAGTCTGCTCAGACTGACATGGAAATGATCTTTGATCGCATTTAGGCATAGGACTGATGACCCATGGAGATAGGAAGGAAGAAGAAAGGTGTTGTCTAGACCTCTTTTTTTTTTATTTTTTTAAACAATAAACAGCGTGTGCAAATATTGATTCAAAAGCACATGAGAAACGAAGAAAGTGAATATTGAGTTCATTCATATCTCAAAATCATTAACAATATATAATCCAGGGAGTCTTGGTCCCGGGGAACTGCAAGAGAAACTTAGTGCACATGCTGAAGTGTGCAACTGAAGTAGCTTTGCTTACAGTCATGCCAAAATTGACCAAACCAACTTTATCAACCCTTTTTAACTGGATGCTTTCACACCAGGTAGCACAATCTGTCAATCAGCTCTCACATTCTTTGGACAACAATGATGCAATTAAGAAGGGAGTTAAACCTGAAGAGGAAATTAAAAGGCATGGCCATTTCTTAGAATTAGAAGCTACCTTCTTCTCCAGTTACAAGAGAAAGAGGAGAATATAAGAGTATTTTTGCTTTATATCTGATGAGTTACCTGGGGAAAAGAAATAAAGACTTGCTTGGATTTTTTTTTCTTCCTTTTTTATTTTTTAAGCCATAAAAAAGGCTTTCAGTTTTCAAAATGATTTCTAATTTAGTTTAATAGTTTAACTCCTAGCAAGTGTCGACATTTCAATTCAAGTCCACTACAGTCATAGCCAGGTAATGTCCTATGCCTCTTCGTTACATGCCACATCTATAAGCAAAAGCTGTTTGATATAACACTGACGACATTGATAAGGATGCATCTAGAACTAGGTGGCCAGTATAAAATGCAAATATATATAATATGTGCCTATGCACATGTGCAATTCTACAAGAAATAAAGACTTGCTTGGATTTTTTTTTCTTCCTTTTTTATTTTTTAAGCCATAAAAAAGGCTTTCAGTTTTCAAAATGATTTCTAATTTAGTTTAATAGTTTAACTCCTAGCAAGCGTCTACATTTCAATTCAAGTCCACTACAGTCATAGCCAGGTAATGTCCTATGCCTCTTCGTTACATGCCACATCTATAAGCAAAAGCTGTTTGATATAACACTGACGACATTGATAAGGATGTATCTAGAACTAGGTGGCCAGTACAAAATGCAAATATATATAATATATGCCTATGCACATGCGCAATTCTACACAAAAACATTAAACAGAAAAATGCTGCAGAACAAAATCAAGAGCCGCCCACAGCTCTTGCCTAAAGCTGGACATTCCAGTCAGAGGTTCCCATTGTTTCACCATAGTTAAGGGAATAAAGCCCTCACTTCCTTTGCAGCAGGGAGCTCTGGCATGAGGATGGGATCCTGAGCAAAGTTGCTATTTTGAGTGCTGGAAGGAAGCAGAGAGCTGTTTTGTGGAAAGGCGGAGGCACTTTGAGCTGTACGCATGGTGCTTCAGCAAGAGAAGATATTCCTGTTGTTTTTGAAGGGGATGCTGAACTGTCTCTTGTCATAAAACTCAACGTATTTTTTCTGAATGTACATACAAGCAACCCAGACACAGTAGAAAGTGTTGTCACCTACCCCTGGGAGAGGAAGAGAGAGAGAGAAAGGGGAAAAGGGAGTTTTTGATGTGATGGCGAAAAGGATTACACTAGGTGTGATGCTGAAGATGTCATCGGTAAATATTGCATGCGTGCACTACCCTTAACATGACACCAGGAAGGTTTAATTAATGTTACAGGTAATGATCTCTGCTGCAGACACAGACTCAAACCAAATCTGCTTATACCACAAGTTTTGTGTTAAGTACCTCAGGCCTTTTCATAAAGCAATGGGCCTTGAACATGTAGGAAGATTAATTTGGCTGATGCATTCTTCTATGTCACACAGATATAGAAAAGAAAAGTAACTACACAGTTAACTTTTCTGCCCATACAGAAAGATGATGTAGCTAATAAAATACTCCTGTGTGCCCATGGAGCCAATCATCTAGTTAGAGTACCCAAGTTGAAGGGCAAAACTAAATGTCCTAACTGAAGTGGAATTAAGGTCAGGATGATGGAGACAAGGTACAGGTGGAGTGAGGGCATGTGTTGGCTGTAATAAAATATATTATGCTCCTGTCACTATGTATTTCACTGTGTGGAATTATGAGAAATGGTATATTTAGCACACAGTTCAACTGTAAGGACATGGGCACAGCATTAGACACCCTCACATGAGGAAGAGGGGAACAACATCCACTGGTATCTTTGGCCAAGGAGATGACCTCTGATAGCAGGACAGATGTGTTCTGAGAGTTAAAAGACAGTCAAGAGTCAGGATCTACCCTGCATTATGGGATTATTGGCTATGTCAACAGCATGCCATTCTGCATGAAAGCAGGGTTGATGTCCAGGATCCACATGATTTGTATCCATGGTGCCTGAGAGTTTACAAAGCCCTACGCAAGTACTGCATAATTATTATGTTGATGGTGTCATTGTAGAGCAATGAGGACAAGCATCAACATTTGGAACAAGCAAGTCTAAAACGAGCAGCTCAGCAACCTTGCCAGACAGCCAGGGCAGCAACGGTGGAGCTCTTGTTCAGCTATCTCATAACAGTAGAAGTTACAATTAATCCACAGACTAGAAAGTGCTTTCAACTTAACAAGGCCTTTTTTTTTTTTTTTTTAATTTATTGTTCTTCCGTAGAGAACAATCACGCTGGCAACCAGCCAACAGTAAGGAGGATCATCAAAAATTTACATCTGGCCCTCTCTAGAACATCCCTGGAAAAAAGTAAGTTCCCATTAAGTTAAATATAACCAACAAATCTCACCCCAAGTCTTTCAAACTAGACAAGAGCTCAAAACCATCAAGAATGCTACATGCCTACTGAATATTGATAAATCTTTCTTTGCTGAATTCTGCAACTCTCACAAAGCCCCACTAAAGGCTAATTTATTAAGACCTAATTGCAGAACAATTAACTTAGATATTAGAATATGTTATCCATTCTACAATGCTTTCTTATTGCTAAAGGAAATATATATTTTTTAAGATACTAGCAAAATAATGTGAACCTAGATGACAAAGATCAGGCTCTGATCTCAGAGATATTAATATAAATCTAGAGAAAACATGAATTTTCATCTTCTCTCGTGAGCTGAGTCCCCAGGCCCAGAGTTAACTAATATAGGAAATAAAAACACAGACATCCACCCAAAAGGCTTCATGAATCTCATTTCCTGAGCATGTAATATCAGGTTTTAAATCCTGACTTCCTCTCCAAATGACAATTAAAAAGAGAATCTGAAGAAACACTGTACAGCACCAATGACAAAGACCTACCAGCAGGTACAAGTGTCAGCTAACACGTTAAAACTCTTACATCAACTTGTCAACAGTAACCCTCACCTAATAGACAACACTGACAAAATAATACTCAATATTTGATTCAAAACAAGGAAAAAAAACAGTTAAATACGTTCTTTAAACAAGGTATATGTGGCTTTGGTGCCCGCTCAAAGGAGTAACATAACTGCAAGCTAGGAGGTGGGAGTTGTTCAGGATATGACTTAATGCCCAAGTTTGTGATTACAGAGTGTTCTTGCACCAGGACTTCTACAAACACCCAACACTTGCGCTGTTGCTGCCTCTGCAATGGGGTTTATCTACCACGCTGCAGCTTTCCCTAACCACGGCAAGCCTTGACCCGGCCACCTTCCAGGCCCTCCACCAGCTTTTTTCATATGAACCTAGACAGGCTCAGCTCCCTGTGTTTAGCGTGAAGATCCCTTCCCCTACAAGCTTCCTCAGTACAAGTAGCTAGCAAGGACACTGAGGAGAAAACTTTTATCCTTGCTGCAAGCGTCTTGGGACTTGTTATGACGACGGGTGGTCAGACACTTGACTTTGTATCTCTCCTGAAAGACAGCACCTCCAGCAACACAGTACTCCCCAGCGTGACACCTCCTCAGCAGTGTCTAAAAGAGAAGCATACCTCCTGCCGAGCCACCAAACACTGCTTCCCACAGTAGCTGCGCTTTTCCTTAGAGGACTCTCCTTTTTAAATAAAAATTGACAGTCTAGTGATGTGGTGCCAATAACTCCATATGGTTTTGCTTGTGTATATTCTGAAGGTTATTTCTTTTAAAAAAAGGTTCCATTACGCTACTGGTTACAGACAAGAGAGGTGTCACAAGGTTCAAACTGATATAAATATATATATACATATACACATATATATAATATATATAGGTAAATAGACATGGTCATCTTGATCTCTGTTAAGGCCACTAAGACAACATACTCTACTGTTCACCTACATTTCTCTTTTACAGTAAGAGCAGAATACAACCTGCACTACTTTATAACAATTTTAGGTTATTTTTTAAATCCCGCTTCTAAAGATCACATAGTAATGCCACAAAATATATATTTTTCTTTCATTAGAGGAAAGCTTATATAGAATCATAGGCAATAATGCATTTGGGGCAGGGAAACCAGGGAGGAAAGTGGAGCTGGCAAAACACTCACAGAAATGTTTTTGCCTTCGTCCCAGAGAGGATCATGCTTTTAAGACGTTCAGGCAGAAATTTTTCTGGAATTTTAAATATGTTAATAGTTCAAAGTACTAATGACTCCAAGCCAAAACCCCAAATTGGAAAGTTCCTGAGCTCTGGGCAACATCAGCCTGCATCCTAATTCAGGGGCTGGACATGATTTTGTAAGAGAGTGAAACACAGCTGGAAAAACGCACACCTTCTTTGTGAAGTTCTAATTTGCAGTTGGCACCTGATCAGAAATCCCCAGTCCAGACCCTATCCCTGAGATAGGGCTGCAAGGTCAAGAATTCCTAGAATAAAATGAAAAATCTCTTATCTAAGTGTGCGAGAGGCTAGATTCCCTCTTGCTGCAGCACCTTTCTCCAAAACTATCTCCAAGTGTTACTTCCTAAAGGACATTGGCAAATGGCACCCCTCAGGCTGCATAAATCTCCGCAGAAGGAACGGCATAATTTTTCTCCCATCACAAACCTTCCACTCGCATATTTGACAGCCTAGATCAGGTGCTGTCCAAACATTTATTAAAACATTTTAAATGATGAATATATCCAATTATTACTATTAATGCAGCTAATACTGACTAATGAGGGGGAAACATACTAGCTTGTGTCCCGCAATTCATTACCCCTGCCTTGTCAACAATTCAAAGCCCAAAACCTAATCATCCATACCGGGCCCTGTTATATTTCACACGTCACATTTAATAAGTCACTCAGTGCCTATAAATTAATGTAACATGTCGGCGTTTATGAGTGTGGCTTTGTCGCCGTTAACAAATGATGTGCTGGCCTGGCCTGCTGCAGCGAGGCGGTGAGGGATGATGGAGGATGATTTCTCTCCAAACTATAAACTGTGCACTGGGGACCACAGCAACACATAGACACGTGTTAACACATGGGCACACGTGTGATCCCACATACGTGCGTGCTGCATATGGAAATGGTATATAATGTAGAGCATGTGTTCCTGCATATGCCTTTGGAGGCTCATTTCCTAACTTTTAAGGCAGAATATTTTCCAATTCAGTCATATTTCACCAACATATATCATACCTATTCCTATATGCATATATATGCGTATTATATACCATATAGTACTATAGGAATGAGTATATATCTTCAGCAAGTTTACCAAAAATAAGTCTGCTTGTTTGCAACATGTTACAATTCCACTCACATTAATTTAAGCCAACTGACCTCAATAAAACAATCGTATGTACAGAAGGGACCAAGGTAGATTTACAATTAGTCTGAACACCTGTACTATTTCCATGGTCAGTGCTTCCAGAACCAGCTGCAGTTTGAAGCAGAAATAAAACACTGTAGATTTGTATTGCAAAATGTGATGCTGAACTGCAGATGACTGGCACGACACCAATAGTTTCTTTTCTTTACCTTTTTCAGTGCAAAACTAATTTTTTTTTCTAAAAGCTATGAATAATTCACAAGATCTTAAAAGCACACAGTATGTGGAGAAAAAATATACATGTATTTTCCCTGTATGTAATTTTTAAGATGCCTTTTCCTATCTTCCTGCAAGAAGAGTAAGCATTGGGAAGCAAAGGGAAAATACGTGTTTCTTTTTGGCTACTTTGGTTACAGCTGTGGTGGTTTCAGGATTGATGAAAGACATCTGGATCTACATACGGTTGCATTAAGTACTACAGTCAGTAATAAAACTGCATGTTGCAAATGTACACTGTGGCCAGGAGGGCAAGTTTCCTTTAGAAACAACTTTAATGGAGCTCAACAGGTCTGGTAGCAATGGCCAGAGACAGTCAAGTACCTCTAGTAGCTGATCTTTTAACCCCTAGAAAAGTGGAATCTTACTCACTCTTGGACCAGGAGCCCAGGTTTAGTTTTGTATTACAAATTTCCTGATGGTAATGCTTGTTTTACCTTTCTTCTCTTTTACACTAATGAGGTATCCTGTGCTACACCAACAGATTTCTCATGAAACTAAAAGATATTCAAATGCATGCAATAATTTGAAAAGTTAAACTGAAATGTGAATATGTTGGTGACTCGCCTCAGCCACTCTGGAAGCAATAGATCTGACTCTGAATTTTTTGGGTACTTTTTTGCCTCTGTTGGGAAATGATAGCCCGTAAAAAAGAAACTTTCATGGGAAAGAATTGGGTTTGAGGCTCTGCCAATAAGAAAGAAATATTCAGAAAAAATCTCCAGTGTGTCAGAACATCATCTTCAGATAGTTCATAAATGAAAAGCATCCTTTCCTGGTAAAATACAAGCCTTGCTTACCTTTCTTTCTTTTTTTTTTTTTTAAAGTATAGTTGAATTTTGACGTAGAAACGGTTGAAATTAACATTTTATTCATGAATTTTCTCTTTTTTTGGACTGTTCATTTACAAATATTTTAGTGATTTGGAGGGGAAGGGAATCATCCTGATTACAACCAAGAAAGCCCTAGAAAGTTCTCTAGACCTGGAAAAAGGTTTCCTGCACAGTTCTGTCTCATCTGCTCTGAGATGCTGCCTTTGCTTCCAGCATCACTGTGATTTGGGCACCTCTGCACAATTCCATTCCACTGAATTTGGAATAAATCACTGTACTGAGATTTCAGTTCATGTTTTAAGAGAAAGTTTCGCGGTCCTGACCCTCGAGACCACTTGCCAGCCGGCGCAGAGGGGCCTTCCCAAGCTTCCCGCCCCGCAGCGCGGACGGAGATGGGAGTCTCAGGAGGCCCGTCCTGGGCAGGCGCCCAGCCGAGGGCTCTGAATTGTCTCTGGAAAAAGTTTGCCTCTGTGGAGGGTGGCCAGATTCCTCATATGGGTTTTTCCCACTCTGCTTCATGGCTAAGGAGTGCAAATACCCCCTTGAAAAATACTCTCTTACAGAACAGGAAATTTAAAACTTTCTATAAATGGTATCTCCAGAATTTATAGACTTAAACAGTGTCCAAAACACTTCAGGTTTCAACCACTTACAAAGGTTGCTCTTTGCCTAGCATCTGCCACCATGATTCAGTGCTTCAACAATCTATTAAAGCGGCAACACTAAACAGCAGAAAGACACCCATATGTATTTCCCAAAACCAGACCATCCTGGAAGAGCCATCCAATGGTTAAAGCACTAGACCAGAACACAGAAGACCTAGATTCGTATCTCTGTTTGGCATACTTTGTAAGCTGTCAAGTCACTTTTAGGCTGCTAAAGATGCAATTAAGCCCTCTTGAAAGTTCTACTGCACATTTTACTGCATCTTCAGAAGTCAAAACACCTTTAAAAATCTAGCTTTAAATCTCGCTGTGTCTTTTTTTTCCCCCATCTTTAAAATAGGGATCATGACACTTCCCTATCACGCAGGTACTGTAGGGATAGATAAAGACAAAGACACGTTCTAAAAGGTGTCGCACAGATATCTAGGATTGTCTCATGTAGTCTAGGCATAAAAAATACTTAGATATTTTTAAAGACTGCTGATATATAAAGGGGAAAAGCTTTTTAGGATTTCACATACCTTTTCTTCAAATGTCTCTAAGGAAATTATTCAGTGCAAGCAACATCAGTGAAAGAAGCACACTTACCAATTTGTTTTTCTGGGTCGCGTGTGTCTTTTGGTACTTAGTACCAAATAGACTTATCTTAGACTAATAGATATGGCAAAATTTTGTTCAAAGGCTTGAGAACCGCTGCTCCTGCACTCGATGTAATTGGGCATTACCCAGTGCTGAAGGAGACCGTTTCAGAGCACGGTCTGAGGTCAGTCACCGCGCGGCAGCGTGCGGTGCATCACAGCAAAGGCTAGTTGACCAATTAAAGCTAAGTGATGCCTGGGTGTCCCAGTAGCCTGCCGTTTGCACAGTATTACTGGTAATAAAGATCCTGAAAACCAAGGACCACATACCTGCTAAACAAAACAGAGCCCTCTCACCAGAGAAAACTGGGAGAGAGAGAAAAGAGGGAAAAATAAAATCCCGCCAAATATTAAGTATTTTCATAATTTCTGTAAGTGCAAGCTACTTGTTAATTTTATGTATTTTAATGTGTGTTTTTCCCCTAAAAGTAATACTGCAGTTTCTCCACCTCTCCTGGTAAGCATACAGTGCAAACCCTCCCTCTAGGTAACACTGTGTGACAGCTCTGCAAGCAGAAGTTGGGACTGCTGCTCCTGACAAAAATAAAATGTCTGAGCAGCTGCTCCGTATCCAGCCCCTCATTACATGTTTTATCCCATCATGTTCAGTACCCTGACATTCATCTACCAGCTCTAGTCCATTCACCAATAAGTTCTGGGGGACAATACTATTTGTACATAAATCTGATCTTCCTGAGAGTTCCAGGTACTGCCACAAACTACATGGTCTATAAGGAAAAAAGCATAAGCCTTTTTTTCTCCACAATGTTTGTTCTCCCCAATGCCTGTTTCTCCAAACAGGCAGATAGAAAAACAAAAAGGAAGCTTAATGACTAACAGGAAAATATAGTAACATATGCCACAGCAGCCATACTTAATGCTGAAAACCTGGAAACTCCATGAGCAAGGTGGAGACTTTGCAATAAAGATAACACCAGCACTGCTGGAGGTAGCTTTAAAAAAAAAGAAAAAAAGTCAAATTACCCTGTAGCAAGGGATTCATGGAATCTCTGAAATCTTAAAGGAAAGAAAGGAAATCTGCATGACAATAACGTTGTTTCTTCTCTAAGGGACCCAGAGGGCTCACAAAATCATAGAGAAAAAAACACAGCTCTTTTCAATTCAGCCCATTGTATAGAATGGTGAATGTGGCAAGGTTTATTTTATAATGATTTATTATCAGGAAAAATAAGGGCTTAGGCAGAGACGTATTTTCTCAAAAATTTATTGTTCACCAAAATGGTTTGTTTTGCAGAAACATTTCTTCCCCCTCCCCCCCCCTTTTTTTTTTCTGGCAGTTGCTTGTGGCTTCATCCCAAAACCACTTTCATCCATACTTCCTATGCTTTGAGATGGGCATCTCCATCTCATCTGCTACCTGCTGCTCTCCCTCCCTCTGCACAGGGCTCTCAAGTCCCACAGTCGTTGCTAAGCCCGTCTTGTACCACACCAGTCGGGTTCCTCCCTCCTGGGCCACCTCCAAGGACTGCCCAGACCTCTGGGGACCCAAGACAAGAGCAGAGCATTGCAGGTGGCCAGGAGGAGACCCCAGCTTTCACCCCAGTGGTCCTCACCCAAGGAGGTGAGGAGCTCCTGGCCAAGCTCAGCTGGTGAAACCACCACAGAACACTCAGGCAGCACCGGAGGAGAGGAGCTGTCCAAGGCCTTCTGCTGGAACAGGGGCTGGTGGTGGCCCTCAGGACTTGACTCCTGGAGGGCAAGAGCCAGAGTGAAAACCCGGCTGGAGGAACTGCCCTCCTAACCTCCAGGCTGGCAACTGCAGGGGCTCCACTGAGACCACGGGCTTCAAGTAGCTCTCCTTCCACCCACCTGCACCATCTAGGGTCTCTGCAGACCCACCACAAGGTGTGTTCTGCATGACCTGGTGCTATTTTTGTGCCCCCGTGGACTAATAAAGCTTATCTGCCTGCCTTGGTGTGCCTGCACTTCCTTCTTGCAGTGGAGGGGCGATTTATTTTCTTTATGTGCTTAATCCCTACTATAGTCCTCGTGCTAATTCAGGAAATGCCAATATTCTCTTTTCACTAGGAAGGAAAAGCAGTGACTTACGCAAGGCCATACAGAAGTGCTTTGGACAAGAGGGGAAGGTATTTCAGTGCAAGAACTAGTGCTCTAGCCTTGTTCACGATGGAGTTTCTACTCCAGTAATTATTCCCACTAGTTAAAAAAGGCAGAAGGATTAAAAAATTGAAGTCCATCTCAGATGCATTTTCCACTCAGAACTGGCACTTGGTTTAGAAAGTAAATAAACTAAAATCTGAGTAGGTGAAGAAAACTCATATCGATGCAATTCCGCAGATTCAATGAAAAAAAATCGAAAGTAGGTCAGAAAAGATGATAGAATTAATCGCAGAAAAGAAGAACAGGAAAGTTGAGGGAAAAGAGCTATATCACTTTTCCTGATGAAGTCATGGTCAAGTGTTTAATTGAGTACAATGAACTTGAAAATACACTTAGTGGATGTCAGCATTATCTGGACTGCTGAAATGTTTGTTAGCAGTTAAGATACACAAACTGATCAATAGCGTAAAACAAAGGAGCTCAGGTACACATGTGTACTCACACATCACTTCAATAAATTATTCCAGGTGCTACAAGCAGGGAGAAAGCAGGGGGCTGGATTTAGAACAATCATTTTGGGATCAAGAGCTAAATCATTTCAACCACATCTTGATTTCTGCAAAATTTGCCTGGAATTATGAGGCTTAGCAGCATCTCAACAATTAGCATATTATAAATACAAAAATGATATATTAAAGCGAGAGGAGAAAAAGGCCAGCATTTTACACCTACAGTAATATAATTCCACTACTTAATGCAAAGTAACAGGCATTAGAGTGTTTGGGATCCTCTTGTATAGTGTTATCTGCTCTATCAGTAAATGAGACTATGTGAACAGTACAACCTATAAATAATTCAAGGCCTGAGATGGCAATTATAGAACCATGCACAACCAGCATGAATATTTTATGAAGGCTAAAACAGCCCTCAGAATGAATCATGGATAGATGAACACACACACATACACACACACTCAGCTGTTGGCCAAGTATTGCTTCCAGACACAGCTTATATCTGATCCTTAGTATATCTAAAAAAAAAATTCCTTGAACACGGAAGTCAGAAGTTACCATCTGTATCTTTATATATTAAAAGATATTAAAAAATAAATAAAGAGAAGATAGAAAAAAAATGTTTTACTGCTGAGGGAAAATGTTTATTTCTTTTCAAAGATTCTAGCAGAATTTCCAAACAACTTTCCTAGGCACAAAATCTTGTCAACAAAAGTAAACTACAGGCTCCCAAATCGGGGCCTGCAAGTGCATCGCTCTGCAAAACCCGGCCCTGAGCGAGGGCTTGTCTGCAAGGAGATATTTACCAGTAGAGATATACAAGTATCCTTCATACTGGTATAACTTCCCATATGGGCACTATTATTGCAGCACAAGAGCATTCACATGGGAGTTATAGCAGTATAACTACTCCAGCATAATTATACTGGTATAATTATGCCAGTAAATTTCCCTGTATTAGCAAGCCTGGAGTAAAGCTCCCTGCAAGGAGCACCATGCAGCCCCAGCACAGGGCCAATGGCCTGGAGCAAAATCAAACCTGGAGCTGAGGATTCCCAGTATCCCAATACATCCCAAGCCAGGATATTCAGTGGCACAAAAGTAAATTAATAGTCCACTAGCACAAAAATCTTTCATATGTGTTGTGCACGTGCACACATACACACAAAGACATACATTTGCACTTCTACCCAGTATAAATATAACTGCAATATGTGTAAAAATACAAATATTTATATATTTTTAAATATGTGTAACAAACACTGTCTGATTAGCCCAAAGATCACCTCTCTTAAATGAGGATAAAAAAGTTCTCCCATTCTCTGACTGGGAAAACTAAAATGCCCGGTTAAAACAGCACCAGCTATTAAAAGAGATGGAGCTGGAACCTGAGTGACCATCAGGTAAGTCTTACATGCCAAATATAAACAGACCTTCAATAGCTGGAAGATTTCACATGTGTGAAGTATATCTGACCCCATGGCTTTAAGGTGTATGACAGTCTACAGACATGCTTGAAAGAGAAGATTGATTAAGAACAAAAACAGAGAAAAATGACTGGGCTAAGCAGGCAGCATCAGATGTTTCTTTCTAATCTTAATACTTTCGTTGGCCTTTTATTTTTTTTCCCCTCCAACTCTAATTGGGTCTTTCATTTGCATCTAAAAAAGGATCTTTTAAGGCTACAATTTAAGTCGAAGCACTGCAGACAGGCTGCCGGGTCCTCCTGGAAGGATGTGCCCATGAATAGGGTCACAGTGTCACAGACGGCACAGAGAGCACGAACTCGCCCGTTTTGCTGCCTTTTCCTGCGTGACCCCTATAATTTTGTGGGTTTGGCAAACACAAGGGGCAATTGTGTCAGCCAGGGTCAGGCTGCCATTGTGGGGGGTTTGTGGGCAGGTTCGGGATCCGAGGGAGAGGGGTTGTGTCACGCTGGGTCAGGATGCTGCAATTGTGGGTGCCAATTTGGCAGCTCCGAGGTGGGTTGCAGTTGTTTTCCAGGGAGGAAGGAGAGGCACATATAGACGACCTGGGCAGGTCTGGCTTGAAACAAATCTGTTTCTAGAAAGGTTCGGCACCGAGTGAAGGGAGTCCAGGGAAGTGGGAGACTGAAGAGGTGCAGAGCATCTAGGAGCTGGAAGGGTTTGGGATGCTTGTAGGGAAGATGCATCCTCTAAAGGGGTTGGTCACTTGAGCACCCTCTATCATCACAATTATAAAATCTCACCAGCAAATAGATGTGCCTGCGCCAGCAGAAGGCAAGGCCACCCATTCCTCAGTGTAGAGCACATGGAAACCCTGTGTGCTGGGAGACAGGGTTCACAGGTGAGTTTTATAGCTTAGGTCTGCTCTATCTGCGACCACCGCCTAACACAGCCCTTTTGCTCTGACCTGTTGATGCATTTTGTGATGCTAAATCAGTAGTCAAACAGTAACTTGAACATAATCAAACTCCTGCTGCATATGGATAGGGCAAAGCAGAATTGGTGAGTTTGTTTTTTCTCATTTAAAGGCAGTGAAAATAAGCTCATGAACAGAAACACATACCTTGAGACCACAAGTCAAAAGGAAATACTCTGCTAATTGCAAGGGTGTATTAAAGTCATGAACTAAGTAAACTAATTTGCTCTTGGCATATTTTCTATACCTCCCCGGTTTCTGTTTAGAACCTCTGTTTAGACATTTCACAATCTAAATCTGGTGAAGCCTGAAAAAGGCCTTCAGAAGAAGAGGGAAAAGAACAGGCAATTGGTGTAATAAGCAACTTTTGGAACTCGATCTGGCTTTCTATTAATTTGCAATATAGGTTTGATTTCTAGCTCAAAAAAAATTCTGAATGGTTAATCTTTCATTTTCATTATTTTGACATTTCTGTTTACCTTTTAGAAATGCTATCAGAGGCACAATGTGGCATTGGGAAGCTAAATGCTAACACATGGAGTGCTCTACAACTCTGCAAAAATTTCTCTCATACTTTTGCAAATACCACAGCCAAAATCAACAGTAAAAGTTTGATTTTCTTCATCATGAATTGACAGCTTATTTATCTCCAAGGAGGAACTTTCTAAACCGCTTAAGCTTCCAAACAACTTAAGAAAGATTCTGCTGACTATTCAAAAATGCTGTTGCCTCATAAAATTATAAACTAAATTATTCAATTCTTTGTGAGTTCCTTCCAAAGGGGAAAAAAAAAATATGCAGTATGAATTGCAACAGACTTCAGAAAAACAAAAATCAAAAGACTCCTCTGCAAAAAAACTTTCTTATTAGCAGGTCATCCGTGATCCCACACTGAGCATGTGTTTATCTGTGCTGTGCAGAAAGTCCAGCTAAACAGTCCTCAGGGTATCGGCCAATCTCAGAAGCACATAGACCTTCAAACACTTGGTCAGAGCTCACAAAAGCCAAAGTTTAACGCGTGCTGTGGTATGTGCAGAACAATGATGGATTTACCTTCAATGCTCAATTGTTTTCTGGAACTAGGGCCTCAAGTACTTCATAGCCCAGCTAAGGTAAACACAATCCTACACTTAGTGGTGGAAGTGCCCATGCTTTAGTACAGCAGCCACAGGACGGGCATTCCCAAACTGCCCTTGCCCCCACTGGAGCTAAGGCCTTCAGCTCGCAGGCTGCGATGGTTCACGAATGCCAGCTGGGAGCGGTGGGGACACAACGTCCCTTCCGTCCCCACTGCTTCAGCTACCACAAACGCTGTGTCCGAGAGCATCGCGCACAAACGCTGCCTTGGGGACACAACGTCCCTCCCGTCCCCGCTGCCTTCAGCTACTGCAAACGCTGCCTCTGAGAAGGGTCGCGCACAAGCGCTGCCTTGCAGCCTGCGCGCAGCAGAGACTTTAAATCAATACGCAGGCAGAACGTACCCAGCAACGCTAACAGATCGAGTATTCAAATCTGGAATCCAAGCAATGTTTAGCTTGCCAGTAAAATGCCCAGTGTAACTCATTCATCCATGAAAAGAGCTGTGTCTGAAGTCATCTGTATTTACAATGTGTTTGTGCCCCGTGTTTGTTTGGAGAGAGGAGGAGGAGTTGGAGTAGGTGGCATCTCTCATAGCTTCCTTTTTACGCCCTCCGAGCTCAGGGCAGTCACTAAGGAGCAGAGTATGGCATCGTTTTATTCGCATTAAAGCCATCCAACACATTCCCTGTACACACAGTCTCTCATGGGTGCCATATGGTCCCCTGGGGGCTTTAGCTGAGCCTGTAAATCGAGAATTTCCCTGGGCAAAATTTAGAGTTATTCCACTTTAAAACTGGTGCAATGCAGAAATTGGATGAAAACTCACTTTACCTTCAGGACCCAAGCAGCAAAATGGGTATAATATTTACCTACCAACCAGGAATATACTATCGGGCTCTGATGTTTCTGAAGACCAAACTGGTCAAAATTCAGAAAGTTTGTTTGAAGGAGAATCCTAAAACTTTGGAATGCCTTTATATCTAAAATCAAAATTAAATAATGATGTGAAAAAGTAAAGATTGCTCCTAGGATATCAAAATCATCTTATCAAAACATAGTGGAAGTACAAAGAATTGTGGTAAATCTGTAACTTCCTCAGAAATCATGCTGGCTGCTGGGATGCATGCCATGGTCAAGTGAAACTTGATAACAGAAAAAAGAACAGACTTCAGGTTTTTCAGTTTCAAGCTCTCACATCATTCCATCCTTGCAGCTAATGGAGAAATCTCAGAGAGCAAAGAAGAGCCCACAAGGAAAACAAATCCCCGCCAAGAGCAGGGGTGTCTCTCGCTGTCAGACCAGGGATCAAATAACATTTGCACACACTTGTTTTTCTAAAAGAATAGATCTATTCCCATCACAGCCTGCAAGTTCACAGAATGAAATACATGTTAAGATCTTACTTATTAGAGAAAAACAAAACAAACGAACAAACAAAAAACCCACAAAGTTTTCAAAGCACCACTCACTCCATCCTGATATCCCAAAACTGGTATTTTTGTAAGCAATTGCATCCAAGAGAAATGGTTGGTTTCTAGGTTATTCTGCAGAGTGGTTGTCTCAAGAGAGATGAAAGAGCAAAGGAAGGTCTTTCCTGCGTATTCCTATCAAGATATTAATGGATGTGATGGGAGAAAGCCTAAAGTGATGCCACTGGAGGCAAAGGGCACGCGGTGCTATATAGATCCCACAGCGGAGCGGGAGACATGAGCAGCAGACCACGGAAGAGGGGAAATGCCGAGGAAAATCAGGAAGACAGTGGCCAAGTGGGGATTCAGCTGGAATTAGAGCATTTGTGAAATGGCATAAATGGATAGAGTTAAGCGTTCAGTAATGGGACTGCACATTATGAAAGAGCAGGGAACGGAGCAGCATCCTACACCGTAAAACAAAATTCTACAAGAAACGGCACCATTTAGTGGGTCCAAACGCACACGTCCCACTCTATGGGTCCATTTGCAAACGCCATCCTGCAGGACCACCCTAACCTGCAGCAGTGCCACCCACGTAGTGCTTTGAGAAGTCAGCAAAAACATCACAAAGCCACAGGAAGTGCATCTTGCAGCATAAATGGTCATCTGGCATAAAAAGGAGAGTTTGTTCCAACGCTATATGTGCATATGCATGAAAACAGTCCCTGGGGCTAGAGACATTATGTAGCACCCCCAATATTTACTAAATGCAACTCCTGTCTTACTGAAATAAATGAAGACAGGTAACTACTGTAACTGCAGAATTATAATAATGAACTGGCCAACAGATGGCAGCTGAACCAAATCACCTGATTTAAATAAGCTCTGCATTCCCTTCAATCAGGCAAGTTTTGCAAACAGATTTAAGTCAACTGGCAGATAAAAATCAAGCAATTTCAGAGTCATGCTTGCTTGTAACGGATGATAACTTTATTATGAATGATATCTGTGAATCTGCATCTTTACAGAAACAAGCACTACTTGCTTGTGGCAACCAAAAGATTTTTGTTGTTGTTTTTTGTATGTTTTTTTAAAAAAAAAAAAAAAGAAAACATGATCACTGTTATTTTTGCACACCAGTGACATTATTAATATAATGAAAATAATGTGCTGTGCATGAATCTGACTCCTGATGACAGTGCTTTGGTGAGAGACAGAAAATACAAAGCAGAGACAGAGTCCTCAGGCAGTCGGTGAATAGAATAAAAAGAAAAGAAAAGAAAAAAAAAACACAAGCGAGCTTTTTGGCCTGGGGTTAGAGGCAGAGGTTGGCATTATTTTACATTAGAAACAATTCACATTCAAAACTGTAATTGATAGCAGTGAAGTGTTAGGGAAAAGAGACTGTGGTGCTCAGGCAGGCTGGGCTGCCAATCAAACTCAACCTTTCGGGGAATGAATAAAAGCCTCATTGCCCTATTATGTGGATCTGGGCAGGCAGCACTAAAGTACCCTGTTTGTCAAGTTTATGTGCACTGCCCCAAGCTACTTAGACACCCGTGCTCAATAATAACTTGAAATCATCAGTGATTTTTGATAGGGTTTCTTTTAAAACATTTAGTGTTAATTTTACTAAGTCTCTGGGACTTAAAGAAGCAGGAGGGTAATATTTCCCCTCTGCTTTGCACAAAGGCTGACAGATAATTGTGCTGCAGCTCTAGTGAAGGTAGAGAGAAGCTGTTGGCTGGGGTTTTTTTAAAAACATCTGTGAAACTGTGTAGTCTGAACGCTGCAGGCAACAGCTCCTTATCATTACAGGGAGGAAATGCTTGTCTTGATACTTTTTTTTTTTCGCCTCTCCTCCAGGCTGGAGAGCTCTTGTAAATAGAACAATTGGCCCTTTGCTAACCATTTGATGGCAGGTTTTGGTTTTTGGCAATTCCTTCCTTCTCCCAATTGCTGCCTGTCCCTTACGCCCCTTGCAGCACTGAATCAGCCGTTTCTCTCAACCTGCTGCACTCGTGAGTGCTCTGAAGACAACAGCCTGACTGGCTGCAGTCAAGCTGATTTTTAACTCACAAACCCAGCGCCTTTAGGAGCCCGTGGGTCTGCGCGAGGCGCCGGGAGCGTTCTGCACGGAGCCTGGCCAGCGCCGTGCACCTCCCGGCCTGCACGGTGCCGCTTGGGCTCCTGGTTTGGAGGAGACCGCCTCAACTCCTGAAAGCCTTTGGGAAGCTGATCTGTTCAGAGTAGAGGGTCTGGGAGGAAGGGTCTGTCAGCAGAAGATACAGAGGCCTGGAATACTTAGGAAAGGGCCTCGCTGTTCTGGTCCATGACTTCCTCCTATTCCTTTCCAGGGATCCCCCTGACAGCAATCTTTGTCTCAAGCGGAAAGTGGGTGCTAGGCCGCTGTCAGAGGGATGTTTTTTATGCCATGGGCAGGTTTATATCTCTGCAAGGCAAGATGAGGGGCTCTGGGGACTGATCCTGACAGCTCTGTCCACCAGGGAAAGTGCTGGGAGCTTCTCACTCTCTTCCCTCACTTCTCTGTCATCCTACCTGGTTATCTTGTGTGAATCGCTTGTTCTCACAGCCCCTGCATTTCATTTTTACCTCCTACTAACAAGCACACAACTCCTATTTAAGAAGCATGTGTCCATATCTGAAGCTTCTCATATAGCTATAACATAAATTCCTGGTGGGAAATTAGCTCAGGAAATTATTGTCCAGACAATCGTTTGATACACAAATGCAATAAACTATGTACAAATACAAATATGATTTCCTCCTAGAGTACAAGAATGGTGTTACCATGAGAAAACAGTCCTCAGAAAGACAGCCCAATTTCGACATCTGATTTAGCAAGCAAAGCTGGGCATTACATTTAGCCACTGCTTTTCCAGTTCTCTTCACAAGTGATCAAGGGGAAAAGCTACTCTTGCAAGTGATAACCCAATATTGCAAGAATCAAAATAAGCAGGAATCTATGGCAAGAAGAAGGAGCAAGAAAACTTTTCTTAAAACACTTAGAAAGCTCTTCATGGAGACACGGAAAAGAAAGCCAAGTGGAGAAGAGGAGTGTTTACCCAAATTCTGCCTTTCAAACCACTGCCCCTCTTCCTTGAGCCCATTATCTACTGGGTCTTAAATATCTTCTAGAGTTGCATTTTCAAAGGGAAGAGCTGTGTATCAGTGCACAGACAAGTTGGTTGAAAATAGATTCATCAGGCTTCAAAGGATTATTGTTTGCAAAAAGATAGTACAAACATTACTATTTCACAGTACAGCTATGACATTATTAACCTACTGTGCAAGGATTTTATTGCCAGATTGCTTCATTTATCAAAAATAAGGGAAATTCAAAGCGCCATAAGGAAGCGAGCATTTCAGCAGGCTTGGCTTTCACTTAACGTCATTAATCTATTTACACAAGAGGCAAAAGCGTTCGTTTAGTGGTGCCTTGCAGTTCAGAGTAAGAGCCTTGAATCAGTTTCTGACATTGGTACATCAATACTGCACTTGGCAGCAGAAAAAATATTAGTATTTTTGCTAGGAAATTAATTTTTTTTTTTACTTGAAGTGTCCCTTCCCCTGCTAAGCGTTGGCATGATGTTCGCTATATGCCGAAAGCATTTATGTGCACAAACACAGCTGACGCTAAGAGAGAAGAAAAAAATCTGAAAATACTACAACGTATATATCTTAAAAACAATGGAAACTTCCTCTGTAAGTATTTGTGTCTTTATGTCACAATATCACAAGGTAAAAGCGAAGAGTATGCTGGGGGAGGGAACATTGAACAATGACTCCTTTTTTTTGTAAAGAAACTGATGGCAAACATCTCAATAATTCATGAAGAAGCAATTGATTTTTTTTGGCTGGAAGGACTGGCTCCTTTCGACTTGTCCTCTCCAGAGAGAAAGCTCATTAACAGAGGTGCATGTGTTTGGGGGGACCAGGGGTGTACACGTACACAATATGTACACGTACATATTGTATGTGAGTGTGCGTGTGCACATCTACTATTTGTGTATTTTTACCTTATCTAACTTTTGGACACACGCATATAATATTATGTTTATCTCTACACACAGGCTATAGGTATAAAAGCACAAACAACATGTGTTCACAGTGAAAATCTCCTTACGCATTTTCATTGCCATATTCAGACTTCCCTATTCCAGACGACTTTCATGAAGACCCCAAATTATAGATTTTTAATTGACACGCCTCTGAAGCATGGAGCCAGCAGAGATCCCAAGATGCATATGGTATTTTTGTAATACATTATGGGTCAAATTAATTTCAGGTGCAACTTCTCCGCAGTGACTACTTATATCTTTGAGGGTGTTATCCCCCTGAGTACCTTGACAGCAATTACCCTTATTTTCCCTCAGGAAACATTACAATATATTTGAGGACCAGTAAGAAAGGCACAGGAGGGAGAAAAAAAAAAGAGTGTTTATAGTCATGGCTCCCTCAGATCCCTCATAAGAGAAATTATAGTGGCTCCAGTTCAGCCGGATGGATTTTCACCCCAATGGTCAAAATGTAAGAGGAAGGTTTTCTTTAGTCTCTGCTTTTATCATCATTTTAAAGATTTTTAAGAGCTTTTTCAGCTAGCTGGAAATGTAGCAGGCAGCACCCAGTACTTTATGACTGGCTTTACTTAATCCCACACAACCAGGGCAGATAGAAGTTGAGTCAAAGCTGTGACTTCATCCTCATCACTGGATACTGCAAGTTCATGGCCTCGCATATCATGTATAGCATATGCTGCAATAGCTTGGCACAAAGAGGGGAGATAAAGAAAAGTTGCTAGCCTTAAGTATGAGGGATATATTCGTGGCATGGTGTGCAAGGATTTACCTCATTATTCTCCATGGAGGCTACACAATGTAGCGTCCTGCAGTAGTGCAGCCTCTGTTTGTGGCTCCTTCTGTTACAACTTACTCTAGCACTGATCAGGTAACTCTGTGCATCTGCTGAATTTACCCTTCTGCCATCCACCACTGCAGCTTCCTCCCCAGTTTCCCATCTCCTCCTCTTGCTCCCTTTCCTCCCTCCCTCCTCATATTTTCTTCTCTTCTTTCCCACACACGACGAAGGGAGCTCCACTGCATTTAAGGCGCACATTCTGGGGCATTCATTATTGTGTGGAATTACTTATTCTTAAATAATATCAGGGCCCAAAAAACAGGATTGCCTTTGAAAGTTTAAAGTTTAACAGCATGTTTTAAAACTCAGAAGATGGAAAATTATTTTGGCTTTTGCTGACTATGAATTGCAAACCCAAATGATTAACCTCTCCTCTAGGTTCCCTGTTTCCAGGGGAAACAGCAGAAAGGACAATTTCTATGCTTAAATCTCTAAATCAGATTGCTCACAGTAGTGCTGGCAGGTGATAGCTGAAGAGAGGATACATCCTTTTGTCATCAAAACCTTACAAATTATTTATTTGATCAGGAAGGAGAGCTGCAAAAGGCATCATATATTGACAGTTACTATTTCAGAGCGGGGGTTGCCATCCTTTCCAGGTGCTGAAGGAATAAAGGAATGGTTCTTAAAAAACACTCAGCTCTCCATACAATATGTTTTTGGTGTAGATGAACACTGAACTTACAGCTCAAGCCATGAAGCTACTACATCTCTCTCTAATGGATTTGTGCAACATATGATCCTACCAATTGTGCCTCAGAAACCCTGAGTTTGTTTTTTGGTTTTGTCACTGTATCTACTGTGCAAGTCTGGGCTAATCTACTTCTACCTCTGTTCTTTTTACCCACTCTTGCCTGGCTCTATATGTATAGCGGCACTGTCTGAGAACAAGGACTGGTTTCTACTGCAGAGACAATTATTACATCTTAGTATCCCAAGTTTGTCAGGTATTCTATGCAACTTCACAAATGAGTAAAAACTTTATCTACTCATTTCTCCATTTATGCATCTCTTCCCATTCAATCCCAAAAGGCATACTGGAGCATGCATTTTGGGGCTTACCTCCTGGACAGAACACTTCTGAGTTACTGAGCAATGCTTCTCAGCTGACCTTAGGAGGAAAAATTTGAGTTTGTCACAGCTTCCCATTTGTACTCAAACAACAGCCAAAATGCTGATTTTTTCTGCTGTTTATCTAAGGACTCTTCATATTCTGTAACCAGCAGCAGATTCTTACAGTGTTTCGAGATATCACAGTTTTATTGAACTCTCACAATAATAGACAGTTTCCTCCTTTTTCTTTTTTTGGTGAGGATTTTAGCATGCCATTTTTAAAAGCAGTTGTTTTCTGGATTTCACGTTTTGTTGAGAAAAAAAAAATATATATATATATATATATATGTGAGCCCCCAGGGTAAACTGGTTATTCACCATCATACAAGACCCTGAATGGAGAGAAAACCGTATTTCTATGTTTAAAATCTCATGATTTTATTTTCAATCTTTTTATTCTGAAGGCAGCTAGTGTTAGAGTACCTCAGATTGTCAGATTCCTCAACCTGACAGATTCAATGCCCCAAGGAGCAAAAATGGAGTTCGGATATGGAATGAGTTCCCCTGAAATGCAGGGTCTTTTTTGGAGCCTTCCAGGGGATAATACTTAAGACTGTAATGTCTTCCATAACAGCAGACATTGAGCCAAGTATCTGTCTCAGCAGTGGCCAATATTAGGCCAAAGTAAGGGGAGAAAATAAGAATATGGAAGATGGAGCTTACTGTACTCCCCTGGCTTCCAGCAATGAGAGCTGCAGGGACTTTCTGAGCCCAGAGATTGTATCGGAGCCCTTATATTTAACAGGCTTTGTCAGATCTGTCCTCCCTCAACTTGTCTCTTCTTTGAACACATTTACAGTTGTGACCTCCACAACATCCTGTTGCAATGGGTTCCACAATTTAATTATGCATTGTGTGAAAGAGTACTTCCTCTGTTTGTGTTAAACCAGATATCTGATCATTTTACAGGGAAATCTTTTACTCCTCCTATTGTGAGAAATTGTGAATACTCATTGCCTATTCCCTTTGATGATTTCATAGTCCTGATTATATCTTCTTTTTCTCATATCTTTTCCAACCTAAAAGGTCCTTGTTTCCAAAATCTCTTTTTATATATATGAATCATTCCACAATCCTGAATTTCCCTATTCTTCATTTTTGTTTTTTTGCAACACATGTCTACTTCTCTGACTTGTTTGTGTTCTTCTGATTATGATGTTGTGAAAAAGCAGAAGCTGGAACAGTATTTGTCAATGTTTTGTTCGTGCAGGACTTTTTTTTTTTTTTAATAGATTAAAAAATCTATAAGATTTCCTGGTCTAAGAACCAGAAGCATAAACTAAAGGGTTTTTTGTTCTTTTTGTTTGTTTTGTTTTTAAGTATGGTCCCTTCTCTCAAATTTAATTCCAGCTGCTAGCATAAAAGACAAATAAAATAAATTATTACTATAAAGCATTTTTCCCCCCGCTAACTGGCATCACAAAATTGCCAATGAACTGAGAGATGCTGAGTGAAGGGTACGTGCATAGAAGACAAGCTCTTGTAAAATGTAGTTTGAGAGCCCCTGGAGTCCAGAGCTTATCGAAAAAGGATTTTACTAATCTTGGTTATTTTCCATTTCTCTCCTGTAATACAGTAAGTGATATTCCTTTATTTACTTGCTTTATTTGAATTTGATCCCACTGATCCCTACCATCCTGATGGCCTTGCACTCATTTCACTTTAGCATCATGAATAAAGATAATGAAGTTTGTGATATACCACGAGATATTTCACTCTCTCTTGAGCTGTTACTACTCAGAAGAATTGTTTTTGCTATTTGTTCCTGGCTATGCTGTCAACAGCTACTCCATGCATTAACTCTGCAGATTGGATTTTTATATAAAAAGCTAATGAAAGTTCACATCCAGAAAGATGATGTTCTTGAGTACTCTCCATTCTCCATTCCCACACTTTCATATTCTTAAGTGTTCTGCTGAAGTTGACTCCCTCCTCATGGAGGCTCCACTCAGGTCATTATTTTCGAGCTTAATAACACAGCAAGAACAGATAAAGGGATAAACCACATCTTCAGAAGTCACCGGCTTACATCACAGTTCATAGCATGGGTAGGACAACAGAGCTGCTCCCCTGCTTGGACCTAGAGCTCACCAGCCTCTTCTGACCAGCCCAATGGAGAAGAGGAGTGTTTGCCCAACTCTAAGCACAGATTTGGCATTTGTAATATCTTGCTTTGAGCAAATAGAAAATGGTACCCAAGCACTGGTTCTGAGATACAAGATGATCTTTGGCCCGCTCCAGGTGCCACGGAACAAGGCTCAGAGTTACTCCCTAACTGTGTATCCCATTAATCCTTTCCCCAGACTCCAAATTAGCTTTAGCTTTATTCCTATGAGGAATATTGACAGCATTTGCCTGCAGCAGAAACCAAAGCTTGCAGGAGACAGTCATGGGGAGCTCCTTTTTCTGGATTGTGATAAATGAGCAACTTCACTGCATCTTCACCTCTACTCAACAATTACCAAGCATTGATAATTCTCAGCTGCAACATTTCAAATGGTCAAGTCCAAGGCACCTGCTCTTGCATATGTTTCCTTTTAGACTTGAGGCATGCAATCTGACTTGTCCAAAACTTCACTGATTCTTAGTAAAAGTGAAATGTTTGACAAAGGTGTCAATAGCCACATCTTTGTCTTCCATCAACACATTTATTGTCACCTATCAGAGGACTCTGCTTTGTCATTAAGCTTCCTTCTTTTGGATGTGAGCTATTTTTGACTGTTGCGTTTTTGGGAGTTCTGGGGCATTTTTAAGTAGAAAATGCATTTATCAACTCTGTTTACAAAATTTCAGACCTTCCCTCTAGTTCATTCTGTGGTCTCGACTGACACTTTGCAGACATCATGTTTCCTTGTTTATTTTTGAAATCTCTTGCTTGTTTGTACTGCCTTTTTTATGCTTAGTGTATTGATTACATGACGGCATGCACAACTAATTCCTCTTTGGCTGACAGCAGGGTTTGAAAAGGGGGTCCTCAGAGCTAAAAGTGAAAATATGGACAACCTAAGATTTATGAACTCCTTATGTGGACAGCCACAAGAGGGGGACAAAACCCAAGTACATTTCCTGAATGGGCCATACATTTTTGCAAAAATTAAACTACTGGCACACCAACTCCTATCACTCAAGTA